>JAODAL010050492.1:0-27368 GCA_025379985.1 Phyllomedusa bahiana
CAAAATTTTTAATATGCTGAGAAGTCATTTTTATAATTTTTTGGGGTCATGTACTGTGAGATACAGCAAAAATCAGGTCCTTTTGGGAACAAAAAATGGGGCTTTTAAGTGGATTTCTCCCCCCTTTTTTTAACAGTGGCTGAGAATCTTTTTTATAATTTTTTTGGGTCTTTCTGCTTAAAATTCAAAAAAATACTACGGTCCTTTAAAAAAAAAAAGTTGTTTCTAACAGACATTTGTTCTTCAAATTGTCCAAAGTGGCTAAAGGGGGTCTGCTTTAATTTTTTTGGGGGCATTTTGCTTTTAAAAATGCACTATGCTACAGGCCCCTATTAAAAAAAAAAAAGTTGTTCTAACAGACTTTTTTCTTACAATTGAAAGGGGGCCCGGGGGTGATGGGCTTTCAAAAAACGGGAAATAGGTAGGACACTGTCAATGGACACTATTGCAACATAATTGTTTTTGCAAGTATTTAACATAGCTATCAACCCCTGTTTGAGACAACCCCTTTAAATACAATAAAAAAAGAAAAAAGACTGGGGGTTTCCCTTTCCTATTTTAAAAAATGTTTTTTTCTAAAATTAAAGTACAAAAAAACTTGCATTCAAAATAGCGGGAAAAAAATTCCTCGAATTGTAAAAGGGGGAGGTACGGGAAAACTTGGGAAAGATGTAGGTTTTCAGAGACATGGGTATGGGCACGGACAGAAAAAAGTACAGAACTTTCCCCAGCACTTTGAGAAAAATAAAAAAAAAAGAATCCCACCGGGGTGGAACAGGACTTAACCACCAGTATTTTCAATGAAGTCAATTGGTCACACCATAGGAGGGGCAACCCCGCTACCCAAAGGGGGACAGTTACCCGTTCAACTAAAAGGTGGTTAAAAAAATCCTTTTTTCCGGCACTTTTTAAAAATGGGGGTCATGCAGGTTTGGGCTCATGCTGTGGGCCCCGGAAGGTTTAGCAAAGTTGTGAAACTAAATGGTGGTTGAAAACCCTTTTTTCCGGCACTTTTTAAATGTAGGGGGCTGCGGTTTGGGGTCATGCTGTGGGCCCCCGGAATGGTAGTCAATTTTCCCGTTCAACTAAAATGGGGGTTTAAAGATCCTTTTTCCGGACTTTTTTAAAACTGGGGGTCAGAGGTTTGGGGGTCATGCTGCGTTCCAGGGCGGGGATTCAAGCCTTTTAAGTAAGATGGGGTTTAAATCATACTGCCTTTGGCACTTTTTAATTTGTGGGTGATGAGGTTTAAGGGGCATGCTGTGGTACAAGACAGGATAGTGAATGTTTTGTTTTTTTTTTTTTCTATGGCTTTTATAACGCGAGTGTGTTGCCTAAGAATGTAGCACTATCCATTTGACTGTTGTGATGTATTAATTCCAGCTTCTTCCATCTACCAGCCCTGTTTTGGGAAAGAATGAAGGTGTTGTTTTTGCTGCTCCCCATAGACTTTAATGGTCATCGCTCATATTCGACTGCTCACTATCGACTATCTTGTCGAGATGGTCGACAATCGACCATCTCGACCATGTCGCATGGTCCAAACGCAATACCTCAACAACTATTCTCTAATCTTAAACCTAAAACGTAACTTTTTATATCTAAACTCTTAACCTCTTAATAATCACCCTATTTAAAAAACCTGATCTCTAAACCTCATCATTTTAACCCTTTTTGCTTCTGAAAAGCAGGAATAACTCCCTTTCTATTATCCAAGTCTGGAGAACCCCACCTACAACAGGGGACCACTTATATCTATAGCAAATGTACTAGCTCCAGTAAGCGAATCCCAGCCAACTACTGGGCATCTTCTCTAATCTCATAGACACAAGAACAATAAGGCCACACACACTCCACGGTGTGACACCGTCTGCAACAGGTGAAACTACTTGTAACAGAGGCAGAGATCATTATTTAAAATGTCAATATCTACCCTTCGCTGACTGTTCGCAGCTAACACTAGCTTTAATCATGGCTTAGAGTCCGATCAACATGTGGTCTGAGCTCACTTCCTTTTATATCATGTTAGGTAAACACCCCGTTCAGGTGCTTACCAATTAGCCATCAAGTAATTGGCTTGGGATCCCTTACTGGAGCTAGTACTTTGCTATAGATATAAGGCTCCCCTGTTAGTAGGTGGGTTTCCACCAGACTTGATAATAGAAAGGGAGTTATATTCCCTCTTTCAGAAGAGCAAAAAGGGTTAAATGATGAGGATATGAGATCAGGTTTTAAATAGTGTGAATAAGAGGTTAAAAGATTAGATAGAATAAAATTACGTTTTTACGTGTTTAACAATAGAAACTGATAAGTTTAATTTGCCTATGGCAAACATTAGTTAAATATAAGTAAATCTGATTTCATGCCCATAAACCCTAACATGTGTGTTATCTCTCGAGCTTCGACAGCTGTAATAAGTAATATAATTCGGAACAGACATCTAATTGGATAAGGAGTAGAGAGAACATATGCTTCTACATCTAATTTATCATCTTGACAAAGATGGAGGAGTAGAGAGAAAAGATACTTCCATACCTACTTTATCATCTTGACAAAATAAAGTTCACATGGATCACCAGATTACCACACGCCAATCCACTCTATAGACATTGTCACTATTTTGGTTTTCCCCCTTCTTTTCAACCTGTCAGAAGAATGGAAAGAATCATGATTGTCTACCAAAAGCAGATGGATCAGAACAAAGAAAGACATCAATATCACATTACGGTCATTCTCTGTTTTGAATCACTCCTGTTTGTTTTTTAGGACTTTAGCAATAACTGATGGATTATTGACCGATTGAAAGCGGACATTGAATGGATGAAAGGAAGGGTAAAATGATCAGAGACGTCAACGCAAACTTACTACGCAGACAACCCTACCACACAATCGGGTGAGGCCTCGACAGTATCCAGGTCGTTTAACAGAACAGTTCTTCATATTCTGTGACGGTTTAAAACTCTGCTCCATGAAGTGACCCCTCTTTGACTCCCCTTACGTGCGAGAAACCTGTGCCGCTCCAAGTAACTACAAACATGTTCGTTTGACTCATCGTAGATCTTAGCCCTCAAGCTTGAATTTATCTAGCTGGCGCGCCATGACTATATCGGCTGCATTCCCGCTTCGTTTTTTTGGTAGTTTTTGCCCCCGTAAGTGCCCAGGGAATTTTATAGTGAAGCGATTCTAAGAGCGACGTCATTCATGTAGCGTGTCAAACAAAAGCACAGCATTGTATGGAGCCAAAACGATGCAACCCTCTGCATATAGATCATAGCACAAATAGTTCTACAGCACCCTACAGCTCTCCAGCAGCCAGGAAAAACTGATTTTAACGCAAAATGACGGATTTTTGTGTTTTTTTTTTTTTTTTTTTTATTTTTTTTTTTTTTTTTTTTTTTCTTTTTTTTTATTTTTTTTTTGATTTTTTTTTTTTTTTTTTTTATTTTTTTTTTTTTATATTTTTTGTTTTTTTTGTTTTTTTTTTTTTATTTTTTTGTTTTATTTTTTTTTTTTTTTTTTTTTTATTTTTTTTTTTTTTTTTTTTTTTTCAGGTCGAATCGATTTTTTTGAGAAATTTTCGCCCCAATCCCTATTATAATGTTGTTTTTTTGGCCGACATTGAGTTCTACTTTAATGTTCTAGTTTAATCAACAGAATCTCATTGGACATTTGGGACTTCTAACCATTCACGGACTGTAACTTTTTGCTATATGGTTTGACTCCATGCGGCAATTCTGAGTCACTTCTAACGAAGTGAATTCGTAAGAATTTCATGAAAACACATTTCTGAACAAGTCGAAGTTTTGGGGTGATTCGCGGACGAAGCATGATTTAATTGAAAAATGGCTGCGAGCACAATGCGTTTAACATGGGCAAAAAGTCTGGGAGAAGAAAGGAGTAGCTAAAACATGTTCAGAGATGAAAGCCAATCAAGACCGCCGATTCTGTGACGTCACCAGCCAATAAAGTCCGGACGCGACACTGGCATTTCACACTGCTCTCTCTGTGCCATGTTGTAGCTACGCAGCTCCATTATTAGAGATCATCACACAAATGAAATACCTTTTAATACAGCAATTTTATGGGGGGTGTCCACAGCCTTTTTCCCTCAGAGACTTGCTTCTCTTACTTTCTAAATTTTGATTTTGTGGGGTATTGAATTGAAATCCAAGTGAGGTCCCATTTGCAGACGCAGATCATTTTAATGCTATCTGCTCAGTTTCTGAGCACGATTGAATATCCAAGTGTTAATCTAAGCCTGTTGTTGCTGTGTATTCAGTTAAAGAAACACGTTTTATTTACTATCCATATACCAGTTAATTTTTGGCTGCTTATGTCTTATGTGCAATTTATATCCAAGGCTACTTAACGTCTTTGTGCTATCGTAGTCATAAAAGACAGGATTTTGGTCAAACGCCAAAAGAAGAAATTTTGCCTGTAAAAAGCCCCATAGAATCATATCCAAAGTTAATTAAGTTTTTTTCTGCCGTTGTGGGGTCCAGTAAATACACGTCTTTTAACACAGCTAAAAGCTGGGAATTTGTTGGCAGCTCTATTCTTTTGCGAGCAATTTTGATCCCAGGGATAATTAAGCCGTATTCTGCTGTTTGTAGTCATAAAAGAAACATGTTTTCCCGAACGCAAAGAGAAATTTTGCCTTAGAATAATTCTATCCAAGGTTAATTACACGTTTTTCTGCTGTAATTGGTCAGTATAATACAGTTGTTTATAACACGCTACTTACGGAATTTTTGGCACTCATTTCTTTTCACAATTAGATCCAAGGTTTATTAAGTTATTTATCTTGCATATGTGTCAGTAAAATACACGTCGTTTAACACGCTACATAAGCTTAATTTTTTGACACTCAGCTTCTTTGCGCAATTCGATCCAAAAGTTAATTACCTTTTTTTTCTGCTGTTTGTGGTCCATAAAATACATGTCGTTTTAAAATGCTACAAAGCTGGTAATTTTTGGCAGCTCCATTTCTTTTTGGCGCAATTTTTAGATCCAAGGGATAATTTAGCATTTTTCGGCTGTTGTAGCATAAGCCGAAACTGTGTTTTTTCAAACCAAGAGACAATTTTGCCTTTAGGCATGATTCATATCGAAGGTTAATTAACACGTTTTTCTGCTTTTGGGTTGCAATAAAATTCACGTCCCGTATTAACACGCTACAAAGCTGTAATTTTTGGCAGCTCCTTGCTGATGATCAATTAGATCCAAGGGTTAATTAAGTTTTTTCTGCTTTGTGGTCAGTAAAATACACCATCGTTTTAACACGCTTCATACTGTAGTTTGGCAGCTTCATTGTCTTTGCGCGCAATTTAGATCGCAAGGGTTTAATTACGCATTTGCTCTGGTGGTGAGGTCATTAAAATACACTCGTTTTAACACCACGCTTTTACAAAAATCAGTAATTTTTGGCAGCTCATTTCTTTTGCGCAATTTAGATAAAAGGTTAATCTTTTTTACTGCTGCTATGGTCAGTACAAGAAACATGGTTTTTCAACCCAAAAAAGAAATTTGAATTAGCATAATTCATATCCGAAGGTTAATTAAGCCTTATTGCTTTTATCTGCAGTAAAATACACATATGTTTTTTAAACAGCAATACAAGTACAATTTTTTCCGACATTTGTGAGCGCAATTTAAATACAAGGTTTACCAATCCTTGTTATGGTTCATTGGACCTCAAATACAGGGTGTGTAATTTATCATATACAGATATCTTCATTAAAACAGAGTTTAAATTTTTGAACACACAATGTCATACAAGAGGGAAAAAAAAAAAAAAAAAAAAAAAAAAAAAACCCCCCCCCCCTTGTATTTTCTTCATTTCCCAAGGGAACTACAAAGGATCTTTTTAACAAAATTTCCCGGGTATACTTCAAATGAAAATACCATATTCCCAATTCCCTATAACATTTTGATACATTGGTAGGTAACCAAAATTTTTTCAGAAAAGGACTATATTTATAAAAATTTAAAGAAAAAGGGGAACACCCAAATACATTGCTTTTTGCTTAAAAGAGATTGTTGGTGTGGAGAGTTATTTCAAAGCCATGGGTAAGAAGGATGCATTTTTGGTTTTATTTTAGAGAAAGGGGAAAAACTTTGTTTTCCCAAACCCAGGACCAGTGGGCTCTTAAAAAGGGACTTTTTAAAGGAAAAATTTTGGGGGGGGCCCGTTGAGAGGTAGAGATGGGGGAAATCGATTCCCCTTTCGAAGTGGAAAATTTGTTTTGGAAAATTTTAGGAAAAAAATTCGATTTGAATGGGAAATCGGGAAGTTTGGGGGTTTATTTTTTCGGGGAACGAAAAAATGTTTTTAATTTGATTAAAATGGGTTGCGAGCACATTTGGGGTTTTTCATGGGGCAAAGAACTCTGGGGGGGGAAGAAAGGAGTTAACCTAAAGGGGCATGTGGGAGAGATGAAAACCAATCCGGGGAAACCCGGCCCGGAAAAAAATGTGACGTCACCCCACTATATAAGTACCAAAGGGCGACGCCCCGGGAGGGGTCCAACCCCTCTGTCCTTTGCCTTGGGTTTGTAGGCTTTACAGCCTTCCCCCTATTTTGGGGACTAAATAAAACCCCAAAAAAGAAAAAAACCCTTTTTATCAGCGATTTTTTGGGGGGGGGGTGGGCACGTTTTTTTTCAGGGGACTGCTTCTTTTTACGTTTTTAATTTTGATTTTTTTTGGAAATATTGGGGAATTTTTAAGGGCCAGTGTTTCGGTTCCCAAAAAAAGCTTTCATTTTTCAAATTTTTAAAGCTTCTGCTAACACACATTTTTTTTTCCCCGGGTTTTTTGCTGTTGGGTTTTGGGGTTTTATTCCCGGGTTTTTTAAAAAAAAAAGGTTTTTCAATTTCCAAAAAACGTTTAATTTTTTGGATTTCTTATGGGCTTTTGGGGCCCCTAATTTTTTTATCCAAGGGCTACTTAGAAAGTTTTTTGTTTTCTTTTTGTGTATTTAAAAGAAAAAATTTAAATTTTTTTTTTAACGCCAAAGAAGGAAAAATTTTTCCAGTAGCATAAAAACATAATTTGAAGGTTAATTAAGTTTTTTCTGCTGTTTGTGGTCTTTAAAAAAAATATCAAGTCGTTTTAAAAAATTTTACTTTGTGGTCATTTTTAGCATTTTTATTTTCTTTTTGGGGCAATTTAGGGTCCAAAAGTTTTAATTTTGCTTTTTCTGCTTTTGTAAATTTAAGTAAAAAAACCCGGGTTTTTCACCGCCAAAAAGAAGAAATTTTGGGTGTAGCATAATTTTTTATCCCGAAAGGGTTAAAATTAAAACGTTTTTTGCTTTTTGTGGGCAGTAAAAATACACGGTTTTTTAAACCCCTACAAAGCTGGGGAATTTTTAGGCAGCCCCCATTTCTTTTGCAAAAAATTTAGATCCCAAAGGGTTTAATTTTTGTATTTTTCTCTTTTTGGTGGTCGTAAAAACAGTCTTTTTTAACACGTAACCTTTTAGCTGGTAATTTTTGAAAAGCTCATTAATTGCGCAATTTTTGGTCCCAAGGGGTTTAAATTTTTAAAATTTTTTTCTGTGTTTTTGGTATAGTAAAAAACACGTTTATTTTAAACACGCTACATAGTTTGGGAATTTTTTTGGCAGCTCATTTTCCCTTTTTGGCGGTTTTTGTGTTTTTAGTCAGTAAAAAGAAAGGGGGTTTTTCAACGCCAAAAAAAGAAAAATTTTTAATGTTTAAATTTATATCGAGGGAAAGGTTTAATTTTCGCCTTTTTTTTGCTTTTATTTTTTTATAAAATTCGCAGGGAGTTTTTTTTACGGAAAATTAAAGTAAATTTTTTTGGCCATTTGTGGGGCGCAAAATTTTATTCCAAGGGGTTCCCCTTGCTTGTTAAGGGCGGGGTTCCTTTTGGGACTCAAATACCGGTTGGTTATTTTTCTTTTTTACTGGGTATCTTCAAATTAAAAAAGGTCTGTTAAAAATTTTTTTAACCCAAACAGTATGTCGACAGAGAGGGTGGCAGGCTCTTTCAAATGGTGTGGGGTGTGGCATCAAAAATTCCTGGAGAAAGGGACCCAAAGGGGCAAGGGACGAAAAATGGGGGGGTTTGCAGCAGGGGGGCCCCTCGGTGAGGCCTTAGAAATGCCGGGTGTTTGTAGCGGGGCCCTGTGTTTTATCAGCAAAACCCCAAGGGTTCTTGATTGGTTTTTTTAGGGGCAATTTTAAACTTTCAATTTCCCCGATGAAAATCTGACCAAACCCCAGCCAAAAAAGTCGGTGGGTTCGTGAGATTTCAACTCTTAGTTGGCAAAGGCCCCCGGAAAAAAGGGGCAGCGGTTTCCCCCAAACTTTTCAACCCGGGGTTTTGTTTCCCGTTCAGGTTCCTCAGCCAGGGGAACTAGGGTTTCGTTTGGGCTCAGGCCCTTTTAACCCCCGCCGAGGTAAATTTGGGAAAAGTCACAGAATTAGGAAAAGAAGGGGGGGGGGTGGGGCAGGGATTCCCCCGCTTCTTGGGGAGTTTTGATGTGGGATTGGCTTTGGGAGGTTTTTTTTGGGGAAAGGTGAGGGCCGCCTCCCGCATTTCCAAAACCCTTTGGGGGGAATTTATGGCAGCATTAAAAAAACACTATTTTATTTTAAAATCCTTGGTTTTTTAATTTCCAAATTTTCTGGGGTTTCCCCCAGTTTGTTCAAAGCACCCCTAAAGGAACCCTTTAAAAAGAAGGGAAAAGGAAAAATAACTACGGGGAATGTTTTTTTTTAGGTGCTTATTTTGCTTTTTGTGGGCTTTTGATTGAATTTAACAGTAAAAAAACTGGGGAAAGGGAACCCCAAAAAAAAAGAAGCAAAAGGGAAAATGCTGGGAATAAAAAGGCTTTATATTTAACTTTTTCTTGAAAGAAGGGGAATTTTGAATGTATGTCCAAATTAAGGGAAATAAAAAAAACAACAAGGGCCTTCTGGAGGGCCCTCCCCTGTTTTCTGGGGGCAAACAATTTTAAACCACACAGATTTAAAGTTGGTTTAAGGGAAAAACAAGGGTTTTAAAAAGTTCATTTGTTCTTTAAAAGATAACACAGGTGATAAAGGAAAAAGTTTGGGGTGAAATATTAAACCCCGTTTTCCAGAGTTTGAAAGCTGTGGAAATTTTTTGCTGCATTTTTAATTTTGGTATGGGTTTAGTATGTTTAAAGTATGTTAACCCCCTCGAAATTGGTACAAACGCCTGGAATCCCCCGGCGGGTTAAAATTTTTTAATAATAATAATAATAATAATTAAAAATTAATGGAAAAGGCCCTTTTCAAATCCAAACCCCTTCCAAGATTTTAAAAATTAAAAAAATTTTTAATAATTAAAATTTTAGGCCTTTAGAGAAAGAAATTTTTCCCTTTAGCCTTTGTTTGTATATCGTTGTACCATTTCCCCCTTGCTCCGTTCCCCGGACAGATCCTTTTTGGTTTTTCTGACCTTAACTTGGGCCCCCGGGGCTCCGAGTTTTGCCTTACGAAATTTTGTACCTCGCTAACCTTGGTGCCAAAGGGCGGGGGGTTTGCGAAAAAGGTGATCTCCCCCCGCAGCAAGTCCCTCCCGAAATTTGCGGCCGGGCTTGGGGAAAACCCCTGTTTTTTTAGGCCCCGATTTTGGCGTGGCTTTTGCCTTCGCTTGCCCGGTTTGGCAGTTTGGGTTTCCCCTACTCCCCTGTCCGTGAAAAAATTGAAGCCAAGGGGAATTTAAAGTTTTTCAATCCCCCACTCCTGGGCCGGGGTGCAAATTTAAAGTTTTCCGCATTTAAAAAAGCCTTTTAAACAAACGGCAGGTGTCACGAAAGAGCTGCCCCCTGGCCCAAAATTTAAAAAATTTCACAGGTGTTTACTCCCGTTTCGCATTTGGAAACATCAATAAAAAAATTAAAAAAATTTTTTTCTGTTCATAGAGGGCGTTTTAAAACATTTTTGGGGAGGGGGGGGGGGTGGAAATTCCACGTTTTTGGGAAAAGTAAAATATCGGGCCCATGTTTTGGGGGGGGGGGGTTCCCCCTGGGAGCCTTTAAGGGGGTGTGCTTGGCAAAAAGTAAGAAAAGGCCCGAAGTGCATTTTCAAGTTTCCCGGGGCCCTTTTTAGAATGTTTGCGATGGGTGGAAGGTTTTAACAACCAGAATTTGGGAAAATGGAAAGCCATGCCCGGGGAGCATGGTCTCAGCCCTTTCCCCCTCCCGCTAGCGCGGGGCACGAAAGGGTTTTTTCCCCATCTTGTCCCAAAGTTTCTAAATTTTTTTTGTTGTCCCTTTGGGGAAAACCCCACAAAAAAACAATGACAACTTGCATGACCCCCGGGTCATTTCCCCCCGTGTGTGAATTTTTGTTTTTTTTTCCCCCGGGGAATACTCCTGTCCAATTGGTTCCCCTTTAAAAAAACGTTAATTGGGGCCTTTTTTCTGTTTCATCAAATTCTCCCCTGTTCATAAATTTCCCCCCGTTTTTTATATTTATTTCCCGGGGCATCAATTTTCCCCCCCGTTTTTTTAAATTTCCCATGTTAATATTTTTATTCTGTTCATTCCCAATTTTCCCCATGTTTAAAAAATTTTCCCCCTGTTTTAAAATATTTAAATTCCCGTCCACAAATTTCCCCTGTTCATTCCCTTCCTGTCTGCCCCCGTAACCCCCGACCCCTTTTTGTTCGGTTTTCCTGACCTCAAAACTTTTGCCCCCGCCCCTGACCTGTTAGCCCTAATTTTGGGCTACGGGGTTTTTTTCTTTAAATTTTCGGTTACCCGGCCTGCGCCTCGGGTGCCAACCCCAAGCCTTTGTCGCGGGGGGATAGCGACCCCGGGAGGGACTCCCGCCGCAGAAAGTCCATACCCGCTTGCGGGGGGGCTTTTTGGTGGGGGAAAATGGGACCTACTTAGACCCCCTCCCGGCGGGGGGCCGATGCCCCCCCTTTGTGGTGGTCCAGAGGGGGGCCGCTACCCGTGTCGTTCAAAAGGAGGGAAATGAAATGCCTAAGGGTTTCCCCGGCCAGTTCTTTTGAATTTGGTTTCAGGTTTCCCCCACTTGAAAAGGGGGGGACTGCTGTACCACCAAACCCTTTGGGAAAAGGAAACACGGAAAGCCCTTTTGGACTTTAAAAGGGTGGGTTTGACGCAATACTGCTTTTCTTTCGGGAATTTGGGCTCGGTGAATGGAAATGCCTTTGGGACCCTTTAGTGGGGAGGGAGCAGGAGTATCGGGCCCGTTGATAATGTTTAAAAGAAAAGGGGGTTGTTTCGGGAGAGGTGGTGAAGGCCTTTTACCCGCCTGAAAAAGGGGGGCGTGCCCCCTGGGGGCTGCTGCTTTTTGGGACCAGGGAGGGGGAACCCCAAAAAACATCTGAAACAAGTTTTTGGGCCACGACATGATTGGGTTTTTGCAAAGGGCCATGGTGCCAAAGTTTTGGGCCCTGGTCACGCTTTACTTTTTTCCACAGATTTCACATTTTTTGTTTTAAAGGGTTTAACCCTCCTTGGTGTCTCGTTAAAAAAACTTGGCAACCGTGAGTAGGTGAAATTTTTTTAACCCAAAAGCCCAGCACTGCTGGTTTTTTACCCGCCGCTGGGCCCCCCGGGGAACCCCGGGGCGCTACCCTTTCTTTTTACCCGCAAAGTGGGGTGGTTCAAAAACCTTTTGGGCCGGGTTTTGGGTCCCAAACCCTTCCCCAAATTGCTGCTACCTGGGTGACTCCCGGCCCCCATTTAACCGTTAAGGGCCCGCCCCCCACTGCCTGACACGGGAAGTGCGCTCTCTTCTTCCCAAAAGATAGTGATGAAGCCTTTGTACAAAAGTTGGGTTTTGGTCTAAACTGATAGCATCACATGGCTTTTCAAAACCCAGGGATTCCTGATGACACCCAACTTTTCATTCCCCTGGCCCAGGGCAAATTTTAAATTCTACTGTTCCCCGGGTCCCCCCGATTGTCTGTACGTTCCCCAAAAACCCTTTCCCTTTTGCTGCCTTCCCCTTCCTAAAAACCCTTAAAAGTAAGAGAAAATGGAATTTCTTCCAGGGCCGGGACAAAAGGGGGAATGAAAGGGGGGCGACGGTTGGGCGGCCCCTTCCCCCAGGGGAAAAGGGGGCACAAGGAGGCAATTTGGGGGGGCTGAATTTTTTCCCTTTTGGGGGGGCACTTTATGCCTTGTTTAAAATGGGCCCCCAGAATACTTTTTGTACCCCCGTGTTGCTTCACCCGGCTCCAAGTGCGATGGGGTACATTGATTAGGGTTTTCCCGTCACCCCCCGTCCCCCTTTAAGGGATTGGGCGCTGTTTCAATGCCTGGGTTTGCTCGGAACTTAACCCCCCATTTTCAAACTCTTTTTCTCATTTTTGCCCGGGTTCGCAAGTTAAAAGGGGGTGTCTTTCCCCCCCCCTCTTTTGTGCCCACTTTCCCCAAAATAGTTCGCAAAAAGGGGCCCCAGACATAGTAGTTCTTTGGTGTGGGAAACGAATAGGGGCCCGGGTGGGGTTTAGGGACAGGGTTTAGAGCCCCTTCCCCCTGCTCCCCGGGGCCCTGCCAAAATAGGGGGGTTTTTTTTTGTGTCAAAAACCCCCCGATCTTGGCTGGGTTGTCCGATGTTATTTTGGGGGGAAAATGTAGGTTTTTGGGGGTGTGGTCCAACCCCCATTTGGGCCGGGGGGGATTTTCACGGGATGGGGGCCTTTGCAGGGGGACTCCTGCTGTGGGCGTTTTTCCCTTTCTGTGCTGCGATCTTTTGGCAGGCTCCCGTAAACTAATATGTGTTTTTTGCCCCTATGGTAGGAAACTTGCCCTCGCCCTTTTTTTTTTTAAGCTGGCGCTGCCCAATTGGCCCTTTTAGGTGGGATTCCCGCTTCCCCCCTTTTTTGGGCAGTTTTGCCCCCTAAGTGCCCAGGGGAATTTTTTTAGTTTTAAAAGCGATTCTTAAAAGCGGGGCAGTCATTTTTGCGTGTCATACAAAAAAAAAAACATTGTATGAAGAAAACCCAAACCCCGTTCCCCCGCATATTTGAGGCATGGCACAACATTTTTACCCCGCACCCTTCCCGGCTCTTTTTGCAGCCGGGGAAATTTGGTGTTTTTTAAAGCCCAAATTGTTCCCGGGAAATTTTTAGGGCGAAAATGATTTTTTTTGGAAAATTCGGCGGAAAATCCGGCGAACAGAATTTTTGGGGAAATTCGCCCATTCTAAATGTGGCCCCGGGAAAAATTTGGCTAAGCAAAATGTGTAGACAATTTGGAGCTGGCCCATTTGGTGGATGAGTTTTTGCCTTTTTTCAGAAGTTTTCATCTGCCTCATACTTAACAGTTGCTTATCAGTTTCTCTTTCTGAAAAAATTTTTTCCCCCAAGGGAAAAAAAAATTTTTTGGGGTTTTTTGGCCCCCCCAATTGGGGAGCTTATTGGTTGGCTAAGCAGATTTGTTAGACAAGCCAACCTTACTCTATGTTGACCAGTGGCAAAAGCCAAAAAACTACTGGTGACTTTTTGTTTTTGGGTTTGGCTAGTATGACTTAGTTTTTTCCCCCCTTTTGACTGAGAGCTAATTTCTATACTTTTTCCCTGGAACATTGTATGAAAACAAGTCCAACTGGTCTAATAAATAAGAAACAGTTCCTCCCTGAGTTATATTTAAGACATCTCTCTAGCCAACCAGTACCCTGCTCTGTACTGACTGGGGCAAAGCCCCAAAAACAGCTGTTTATCAATAGTGGCATTTTCCTTCTGGGTGTAGACCGTGATTTGATGAGTACAGTATTTGATAGTTTCCTTAATTCTGGAGTAGAATGATTTTTGAGATGTCTAAACTTGGAATAGAAATAACAAATTCAACTGTTCAGATATGAAAGGAGAAGATGAGAATATACAATATAATTTCTCATTTATGATTTGTTACCATGTATTTTTTTTTTTAAAATTATAAAACCAAAATGGATCTCTTTTAACAGATGCAGATACTACTCCCAGTGAACCACGTTCTTCATTACAACTGATACTTGGTAGGTAAAAAAAGTTTTAAAAACAGTTTATAATCATTCAAATAAGTTATACCAACTACATAGCTTTCTTTTACTTGTGACATAACTTCAATAACTTATGTTGTTTATTTAAAGAGGTTTTCCAGGACTACATACTATATTGCTTAGAATAGGACGTCAATGTCACTTTAATGAAGGACTTCTACCGTAGAGAAGATTAAAATAAGCAAAATATTTCACCACATTGTTTCCTGATTATTGTTATCTTTTGGAATTGTATAGGATAGGCCATCAATATCACATCAATGAGGGACTTCTACCACAAAAAAGTATTTGATAGAGAAGATTGAAATATGAGAGATTCATGCATTGTTCCAGATAAAAGGTGTCACATTATACACTGATTAATATAACCTGATGACTTTGTTACAGCTACACAGAAGAGACAAAACAAGCCCGGTTTTTGATACGACTCAAACTCTCTTTACGCCTTATTCTTTCCGTCTTGACTACTGCAATCCTTGTTATGGTTCCTTCCCCTAAAAAACTCTCCCCCCTCCAATCTGTCCAGAATGCGCAGCCAGGCTTGTTTTTCTCTCCAGCCGCTATATGTTCCCTTACCTGTTAGTCACTGACTGGTTGCCCATCCAGTACAGGATACAGTTATAAACTCACTCTCTCCCCCAAAAAAGCTCCCCACAGCGCTGCTCCCCCCTACATTCCTCCCTAGTCTCTTTCTACCGCCCTCCCCGGCTCTCCGCTCTGCTGATGTATCAGACTCTTTCCCTAAATCATCCGAACCTCCCCATCCGCCTACAAGTTTTTCACCGTGCGGCGCCATTCTCGGGAAATGTCCCGCGGCGATCAGGAAATTTCACAACCCTACAGTTTTAAGGGGCCCGAAAAAAACATCTTCTCAGTCTCCCCCCACCAAGACCCCTAATGCTACCACACATCTGTCATCCTGCATTGGGCACTCACAGGCACTTATCTGTATATAGATGTACAGTCTGGGTGGCAGGTTCTCATTTTCAGTAAACCACCCCCAATTTATGAAACAGGGCCCGGACCATTGTAAACTTGGCACTTCTTACGTAGTTTCACCCTTACCCCGAAAGATTGTAAGCCTCACAAGCAGGGCCCCCCACACCTTGTGTCTATTGTAAGTACTTTTAAGTGTAATGACGTTTTTTCCCTTAATTTGTAAAGTGCTGCAATTGTTGGCGCTATAGAAAAAAAGATTTTTTATTTTTATTAATTTTTTTATTTCCAGTAAAATTCTCATTTTTGTTTTCCGTGGTAGGTGGGTTTGTTTCCCCTCCCCTGGGGGGAGAGTGTAAAAAGAGTTTTTCACCCTTTTCCAGTGTAAAATGCACCAAAAGTAAGCAGGCTGTGATGTTTTGATCGGAAAAACTAAGGGTTTGGGGCGCTTGTTTGCAAGACTTGACACTTTTTAATGCACCTAACATGAGGGGGCGTTCTGGGCGCGTCGCACCACACTCGTAATATTAGACAATTATATATGAATGCACGTCGGCAAAATGGGGGCATTACTGCTCGAACAGGCAGACCTAATTTAATGTGGTCTGCCTGAGCCCGAGGAGTCGAAGTGGAGCTAGATTTGCTAATAAAGCGCAAAAATGTCCAATATTTCTCAAAATTCCCCGTACAATAATAAAAAATATTTTTTTTATAAATTTTCAAAATGTATAAAATGAATTATTTAAAAAATTTTTTAAAATGTTATCATATAAACTTTAAAATTTAAAAAATTTTAATATCCAAAAATTAAAAAAAATTCCCAAAAATGTATTAAAAAAAAAATAAAAAAACTAAAACTATTTTACATTTAAAAAACCATGATGAGTTTTCAGATTTTTTTTATTTTAACTACTTAAATTTTTAAATTTTTCTTTTGCTGCTCTACCCCTTTATTCTACATACAAACAAAACAGCAAAAGCCAGGATTGCTGGGATCTGTGGGCACCCAAACAGGATCAGTCCCTAGTTTTTTATTTTACTACAGCTATTTTCCCAAAGCTTTTCCTTTTTTCCGCCCATCTAAGCCTTTTTTACATGTTTGGGGCATTACTAATGGCCCCAAATTCCTAATGCGCCAAACACACAGGCAGGTGCGAGAAAAATTGAACCATTTTTAATCGCACAAAAACCCCTTTCATACATGCGGCACTTATACACTAAAAAATACCGACAATTCACTTCGAAGGCCCCTTTTCCCTTTATACAGGTCTCCCTAAATATGAAAATGGAACCCATTGTATACAACCTTAGCATGTTTTATAGTCCATCTACAAAAGACCCTTCATTGTAAAGCCGCCTTCAATAAAATGCTATTTGTGACTATTAAATGGCTCAAGTTTGTTCTGATTTATAATTAAGAGACCATTTATGTGGGGGCTTATATTAAAGCTGTATGCCATGGGTAAAAAATAAAACAAGGGAATGTATGAAAAACGGTTTTGGCTAAAATCACTTTTTTCCCCATAGAAACTATGGGGGAAAAAATAAGTTTTAGACCAAAAAAAGTTTTTTACTTGGGCCCTAAGGGCTTCATTCAGCAGGAAAAACATAGCTCTTCTTGACCAACCGATTTTCCTCCCAAAAAAAATTTTTCCTATAGGTAGACAGGTGATTTGAGGTTCCCCCATTTAGCAGCATGGTACTGGTTGGCTAAACATGCGCTTTAGACCTAGTATGACTTAAATGGAATGTGTCATCAAAAAATGGTCATTTTTTTAAATCCCCCTTTTTTTTTTAAACATTTTTTTTAAATTTTTGGTTTTTTTTTTTTTTTTTCATATCTCCCCTTTTTTTGTTAACACATTTTTTAGGAAAATTTTTTGGTTTTTTTTAAATTTTTTCATTCACTTTCAATTTTTTTAATAATTCTTAAGTCTTGCAGTTTTACTTTGGCCACTAGGCCTTGTTTGCAGTACTTTTAAAAAGAGTCAAAAAGGGGCTTTACGTAGCTTATGCACATGAAACTTAAGAGCCGTACCCTTCACTTCTATAGGAGAGTTTTTAGTCATGCTCTGTGACCTGGAAGAAGTACTTGCAGGGGGGTGAAAGGGGGGAACCTTGACTATCCCCTCTTTGTGGTAGATCCCTGTGTTATCTTTTACATGGGGTTCCTTTCGTTTGAAACCCTCTTTTTTTTGAGGGGAAAGGCAACTGAGAATCGACGCGTCGAAGTTTTTGGCTTTTGGCCAAAGTGAAAACTGCAGGATTTTTAAAAATTTTTTGGGGGGTTGGGTTTTTTTTTTAAAAAAAAATTTTTTAAAAAATGTGTTGAACATAAAAAAATGGTTAAACAAAAAGTCATTTTTGATGATAATTCCCTTTAATTTCTTTCCCTTTTGGGGGGAGACTTGAAAACAAGTCCCATTGATCTGTTTATTGAGAATTAGTATCTCTTTGAGTTATATCTCCATAGCCAACCTGTATCCTGCCCTATACTCACAAGGGGTAAGAACCCCAAAACAGCTTCTTCAATGTGGGCCTTTTTCCCTTTCGTGCAGACAGGGGTTTTTTTGGTATACGTATGTAAAGTTTCTTCTTTTTCGAGAAAAACAAATTTGCAAATCCATTTATTGGGAAAACAAACAAAATTAACTGTTCATATAAGAAATCTAAGGGAAATATTGTTTTTGTCTAAATGGAGAAGATGAAAAGATATCAGATCTCATTTGTTATGTGTTACCCTGTATATATCTTCATTTACAGAACCTACCATGGATCCTGTAACAGATGTAGATACTACTCCCAGTGATCCTCCGTATCCATCATATACAACTGATACATCTGGTAGGTAACCAAAGATTTCATACAAAGCTGTCAAGCAAGTAATGCCGAATACATAGCTTTCTTTTACTTGGCACACAGCACATACAGTGGGGAAAATAGGTAGTGAATACACTTTGCAAGTTTTCCCATCTACAAAGAATGGAGAGGTCTGTAATTTTTATCATAGGTACATATCAACTGTGAGAGACAGAATCTAAATAAAATCCAGGAAATAAAATTGTATGATTTTTAAATAATTAATTTGCATTTTCTTGCATGAAATAAGTATTTGATATACAGTAATAGAAAAATAAAATGTAATATTTGGGAAAAAACCTTTATTCCAAAGGCAGGGAACCCAGCCTTAAAACTCTTCATCTTTATTATATATCCATTAAAAAGTTCATTTGTCAAGCATAGGCATAAGCAAACTAGCTGACGCGTTTCGGGTGATTGATCCTTATTCACACACAATTCAGGATAATTTAAAATGGTTAGAAAACCAATCAAAAAAAGACCCATTTGACACAGGACCAAAACACCTACAATTGAGCGGGTTTGCAGAAGCGTCTCAAACAACAATGAGTAACAAGATACCAAATAATCAATATATATAACAGATCCTTTCAGAAATTCAAACCCGTTGAATACCTACATCTTTAACACCAAATCCAATAAGTTTCCCTTTTTAATAATAAAGCTCATCTATTACCTCCCCTGATGGAACCCTTAAAGGGCTTGTCTCAACATGTTGGGAACACTAAATGAAGACGTTTTCCAAATATATTGCTTTGTTCATCTTTTTTTTTGTTAAGGAGCTACAAGTGATTTTATCCCCTTCTGTGCTCTCTCTGGTTCCCCAAGTGACCGACCTGTGTACTCCTTCTTCCCTGCTGTTTGTTCTATTTGATAGTAGGGAGTGACGTAATCACACAGGTCGCCTGCAGCACAGAACCCCAGACAGTGAGAGCTTGTTTGTTATCTGATCTTTCAGACAATAGACAGTAATTACTGCTGTTTACTTTAACTCAGAAGCTTCCCTGGTCCTGACAGCATGAGATTTATCTAGCAGAAGTCTGAATACACGGAGCTCATATGCTAATTATAGACAGCTTGACCAGGAGGTGACAGAGCAAAGCAGCATTATTTCATTCATGCATCCTATGAAACTTTGAGATGAGACAACCCCATTTAACTTTTCCAATGCCATAACATTTGAATGAAGATATATACCCCTTGTGTACTGCTGAGAAATGGCTTGATGCACCAGTCGAGTTAATACTAAAACAAAATTTTGAAGTATATGTTATATGTTCACCAATCCTTTTCTTCAAAGAGAAAATAGTGCAACCTACGTAGCTTAAAGGGACTCTGTTGCCAATTTTTTTATTTTATTTATTAAATCAAGACCCTGATCCATATTATTTTCCTCTCAGTCGTTTTTATTTCCTGATTGTAGATTTCTCTATTCGGCCGTCTATATATGATTGTGGGGAAGACATTCTTGTTTGCACTGCTTTAACAGCAGTCAGAGAGATACTTTACAGCAGCTTCATGCACATAGGATTCTTAAGACAGTTTCTGTCCCAAAGACTTGTATATGAGAGATTTCACTGTGAAGGGAGGGGAGAGGGGAAGCTGTGACATCTCCTCTTGTGACTGGTGGATCCTGTGTTATCTGTACACAATGGTGTCTCCTTTCAGCTTGACCCTGCTTTTACAGATAATGAGCACACTGCTGAAAAGCTCTCTAAACAGAGCAGGAAGTGTCAGACAATTATTAGGCCCAGTGGCCAAAGTGAAAACTGCAGGACTTAAGAATTATTAAAAAATATTGAAAGTGATCTGGAAAATTAAAAAAACATAACCAAAAATTCCTAAAAAATGTGTTTGACATAAAAATGTGAGTTAAACAATGTCATTTTTTGATGACACATTCCCTTTAACTTGGATAGTGCACACTCAGTAACATAGATCACAAAATCACAATTGCAATTCATATAGTTGTGCATAGGTATGTCTTTCGAAATATGTGGAAAACAAGCAGCACTGTGACCTTCATGAATTTGCATAATGCATACCTTCAATGTGCACATGGAAAATTTCCATGAAGACTGAGCCATATAGAACTAGCAGGACCTTCACAATACAGGCTCGGAGACAAAAGGGAACCCAAGGACTTACCTTTCTTGGGGAAAAAACGGCATCTGTCATGTAAAATATCAGCTAACTCCCGATCCTGGTATAGCACTGGAATATGCTTTTTGTCTATATTCAACACCTATTGATAGTGACTGCTATATTGTGTGGAGAGCGTAATCATCTGACTATAGTGCTGTGCTGTCTGTACTTGAGATGTTGTGGTCAATAACTCACATCTATTCTTCCTCTTTACAATGCTATATCCCTTCATTTACAGAACCTACAATGGATCTTGTAACCGATGCAGATGCTACTCCCAGTGACCATCCGTATCCATCATATACAACTGATACATCTGGTAGGTCACCAAAGAGTTCAAACAAACTATGTATATAGCCAGAAAAATCACAGAAAAATGGGACATTAACTCAAAAACACAACAAAGGCCATGCTTACAGCTCAATGGCTGGACTAAAAACTAAACCCAGTAGGAGGCAACACAAGCCCCTGTGCTACTTGGGAAAGATAAACAGGTGCAGGTAATTGCTGAGCAGTAGTTCATACACCCCTCCACTAGGGGGGACATTTAGATGATAAATAACTGCACATTGAATTGATACCTGTTCACACCAGTATGCAGGAAAGCCGAAGTATAATAAATGGGGAGATTGCACAAATGCAAAAATACCGATAAGACAACCACTCACACTGCTTCTATGTATGAGGGAGGTGGTTGCTGGTATTATAATTATAATTGCATATAGATAAGGCGATACAAAAGGGTGCCATTAATGCAAATACGTGTGGTGAACCATGCTGGCTTACAGCCTATTACGCCACTACTATTCGATTGGGCGGGCTGTCCAGCACTCTTTAGGTGTCAACACAAAATACAGACATCCAGCGCTCCCCAGTACTTTTGGTAAAAAAAAATCACATATTGGAAAAATATCAAATATGCGGTATTAGTTGATACAGTGGCCACTATACACAAGCTCACAAGCCTCGTCAAGGCTCCTCATTTCTTGTGTGTCCCTACACTAACAATTTACAGAAAAATCACAGAAAAAATTGACTTTTTTTTTACTCAAAAAGCACACTCAGGCTATACTTACAGCTCAATGGCTGGGCTAGAGACTGAACCCAGTAGGAGGCAACACAAGCCCCCTGTGCTACTTGGGAAAGATAAATAAGTGCAGGTAATTGCTGAGCAGTAGCTCACACACCCCTCCACTATGTATATAACCAGTCAAATAAGTAATACTAACTACGTAGTTTTCTTTTACTATATATGTAATTTTTTAGGATATGGCATTAATTCCACATCATTTAGAGGCTTCTAAAAAATGAAGTCACTGATAAAAAATATTGAAATATGAAAGAGATCCATACATTGACCCAGATCATGGTGTCATCATTACATAATTTATTAATATAAGCCTGATGACTTTTACTTACAGGCACCACAGAAGACACAAGTACAAGTCCAGATGTTGCATCCAGTAAATCATCATCAACACTGTCTTCTACTGCAGGTAGGTAGATAAGATACATAACACTAAATTTGAAATAGGAACCCATCAAGTACAACTTCAGCATGTGTTAAAGGTCATCTTTAAAAGGTCATTGCCAAACCGCCTTCAATATAATACTGTTTGGGTTTGTTACATGTCTTAATTTGGTTCTGATTCTTATTAAAGCAATCGTTGGCTTGGAGGCTTCTTTAAAAGCAATATGCCACAGATAAGAAGCAGGAAATTTAGGAAAACACCCCTATCTCTCCCTCCCCCCCCACCCCAAAAAAAAAAAAGAAAAGAAGGTCACATTTGATAGGCAGCTGGTAGGTAAAAATGGAACTTGTTTATAGGACATTTTGGCCCTCTTTGAGAAGAGTGAAATCTGCCCCCAACTTGATAAACCAATGCCTCCTCTGAAAGAAATAGTTGCCTACAAGTACACAGCTGCTTCCCTTCCAGTTGAGAACATAGTACTGGTTAGCTAAACACATGCCTTAAACAACCCAGACCAAGCTCTGTGCTGACTAGGTGCACAAACCCAAATAACTCCTGCCTACAGTTGGGTGGCTTTTTCTTTTTGGGTTTGGTTTGAATGACAGTTTTCTTCCTTTTGGTTGAGAGCTGATTTCTACAACTTTTGTCTGGAGCAATGTGTGAAAACAAGTCCCACTGAAGCAGTACCTATATGAGTTATATCTATGGCATCTCTCTAACCAAAAAGGTATCCTGCTCTGTACTGATATGTGGCAAAAACCACAATGTAGCTCACTACTGATGGGTGAGTTTTCCTTCGGAAGTAGATGATGGTTCGGCTAGTTTGTTTTAGTTTTTTTCATCTGGAGGAAAACAAAACTGAGTTGTTCAGATAAGAAATGTAATGGAAATATGGTTAAAAATATCATCTCTCAATTATCATTTGCTATTATGTATATATCCTAAAATATAGAACCTACAATGGATCTCGTAACAGATGCAGATCATACTCCAAGTGAACCACCATATCCATCATATACAACTGATACATCTGGTAGGTTACCAAAGATTTCAGACAAACTATCTACTGTATATAAGCAGTTAATCAAGTAATAACAACTTTCTTTTACTTTGCACACAGTACATAGCTTCTATTATAATTGATGTCTTTTTAACAAGCTTTATTCAGAACTACATGTGGAATTGCTTAGAATAGGAATATTAGAATATTATATTAATGAGGGACATCTATCCTAAAGAAGCTTTTCATGGAGAAGAATGAGATATGAAAGAGACCCATACATTGTTTGACCCAGATCATGATGTCATCATTATATCACTGATTAATATAAGCCTGATGACTTTGACTTACAGCACCACAGAAGAGACAAGTACAAGTCCAGATTTTGTATCCAGTAAATCATCATCAACTATGTCTTCTACTGCTGGTAGGTAGACTAGGTATCTAACACTAAACATGGAAATGGAATCCATCAATCATTACCTCAGCTTGTGTATAGGGCATCTTCAAGAGGCCATTGCCAAACTGCCTTCGATATAATACTGTTTGGGTCTGTTATTTGGCTCAAGTCGGTTCTGATTCATATAGAAGAGATCATTGGTTTGAAGACCTATTTTAAAGCAATATGCCATAGCGAAATAGTAAATAATTTGGACTTCTTTCAGGAGGGCAAAATCTGTCTCATACTTAACAGACCAGTACCTCCTTGAAAAGAGAGTTGCCCATAGGTAGACAGATGGTTTGGAGTTCTTAACCTCCACTTAAGCACATGGTAGTGGTTGGCAAAACACATGCCTCAGACAACCCAGACTTTTCTCTTGGCTGACTGGTTGTAACCTTCCCAGAAAAACAGCTTTCTACAGGTGGGTGATTTTTTTTTCGTTTTGGGTTTGGCTAGTATGACTTAGTTTGCTTTCTTTTGGCAAATTTCTTTACTTTTTCCCTGAAACAATATGTAAAAACAAATCCCTCTAGTTTGTGTAACAAGAATCAGTACCTCCCTGAGTAACATCTTAAGAATCTCTCACCAACCGCTATCCTGCTCTATACTGGCAAGGGACAAAAACTCCAAAACAGCTATATATCACTTTGGGTGAAGACAGTGATTTAATGAGTATTTGTTAGTTTTCGACCTTTTGGAGTAAAATTAATTTTCAGATCTATAAACATTGAAGACAGAGAACAAGCTGAACTGAAATGTAAGGGAATTGTGATATTATTTCTCATTTAGAATTTGTTACCCTTTATATATATTTTCATTTACAGAACCTACAATGAATCTTGTAACAGATGCAGATACTACTCCCAGTGCCCCTCCGTATCCATCATATACAACTGATACATCTGGTAGGTAACTAAATATTTTAAAGAAAATATGTGTTGAATCAGTCAAACAAGTAAAACTAACTACATAGCTTATGTTTACTTGGCACATAACTTCTGCTACCTGTGTTGTGTATTTAAAAAAAGTTTTCCAGGACTACATAAGTAATTGTTTAGGATAGGCCATTAGTATCACATCAATGAGAGGTATGTACCATAAAGAAGCTTTTGATAGAGAACATTGAAATATGAAAGAATTGTATGTTGTGTTTCCTAGTTAACGGTGTTATCATTATGTCATTTAATAATTAATATAAACCTGTTGACTTTGACTTACAGGTACCACAGAAGAGACAAGTACAAGTCCATATATTGCATCTAGTAAATTATCAACTATGTCTTCTCCTGCTGGTAGGTAGACTAGATATCTGACACTAAGGGCCACATGTATGAACCTGTTTAGGTCTAAAACTCACTTTTTTGCCCATAGGTTACTATGGGCAAAAGAGTGAGTTTTAGACCTAAACAATTTTCATACATGTGGCCCTAAATATGGAAAAGGAACCCATCAAATGCAACCTCAGCATAGTTTATAGGGCAACCTCTATACTTTTACCCTGGAAAATTGTATAAAAGCAAGTTCCACTGTTTAATGAGAATCAGTAATTCCCTCAGTTATATCTGAGGCGTCTATCTAGACAACCAGTACTGATATGGGGCAAGAATCCAAAACGGCTGTCAATGGCTGAGTTTAAACGGGAAAGTCGTTTATAGGTTCCTTTCTAAATTTGCATAACCAATTTGCAAATCTATACATTTAGAAGGTAAAAAACAAACTGAACTGTTTGAAATATTTGTACTGGAAGGGAAATATTATACTTTTAGTCCAAATGGAGAAGAGAAGATATAATTTCTCATTTATGATTTGTTACCATGTTTATATCTTCATTTACAGAACCTACAATGGATCTTGTAACAGATGCAGATACCACTCCCAGTGACCCTCTGTATCCATCATATACAACTGATATATCTGGTAGGTAACCAAAGAGTTCAGAAAAACTATGTATATAACCATTCAAACAAGTCATGCCAATGATATACCGTATATACTCAAGTATAAGCCGACCCGAGTATAAGCCGAGGCACCTACTTTTGCCCCAAAAAACGGGAAAACTTATTGACTCGAGTATAAGCCTAGGGTAAAAAATGCAGCGGCTACTGGTAAATTTTAAAAATAAAAATGGATACCAATAAAATTACATAGGCAGTTTAATATCCCCCATAGGCAATTATAGGCAGATATATGGCCCTATATGCAGGTATAGGCAGGTATATGTCCCAAAAGGCACGTATATGGCCCCATAGGCATGTAATAGGCAGTTATATGTCCCCCATAAGCAGATTATAGGCAGGTATATTGCCCCATCAGGTATAGGGCAGGCTGTAGGCAGGTATAGGGCAGGTATAGGGCCGGCTGTAGGCAGGTATAGGGCAGTTATAGGCAGCTGTAGGCAGGTATAAGGCAGGTATAGGCAGCTGTAGGCAGGTATAGGGCTGGCTGTAGGCAGGTATAAGGCAGGTATATGGCCCCATACGCAGGTATAGGCAGGCTGTAGGCAGGTATAGGGCAGGTATAGGCAGCTGTAGGCAGGTATAGGGCCGGCTGTAGGCAGGTATAGGGCTGTTATAGGGCCGGCTGTAGGCAGGTATAGGGCAGGTATAGGCAGCTGTAGGCCGGTATAGAGCCGGCTGTAGGCAGGTCTAGACAGGTGTAGGCAGGTATAGGGCCGGCTGTAGGCTGGTATAGGCAGCTGTAGGCAGGTATACGGCAGGTATAGGCAGCTGCAGGCAGGTATAGGCAGCTGTAGGGCAGGTATAGGACCGGCTGTAGGCAGGTATAGGCAGCTGTAGGCAGGTATAGAAAGGTATAGGGCCGGCTGTAGGCAAGTATAGGCAGCTGTAGGCAGGTATAGGCAGTTTAAGAAATAAAAAAAAATCACTTACCTAACTCCCAGCCGCACCGTCTCCCTCGCCGCTCCGCCTCCTCGCTGTGCGGCCCCCCGCGCGCTGTCCTGTCTTCCCGGCACAGGCGGGTGACATCATCAGGCCGCGCACGCAGTGTGATGACACACGCTGCCTGTGCCGGGATCTCAGGACAGCCGCGAGTCTGCGGCCGCCCGGAGACCACTGCGGTGCAGGGAGCGCTCGCTCTCTGCTCCGCAGTGGTATCTCGTCACCTGTGTGCGCTCCAGAGGAGTCGCATATAGGTGAAGGGATCGCGGACAGTGCCCGGGCCAGCGCAGCGCCCGGACACTGTGCGCTCACTCGGCCTTCAGTTATATGCGCTCCCTGAGGAGCCGCATATAACTGAAGCGTCCCTTTTCAGCACTCGGGCCATCGCTGCGCCTGAGTGCCAACAGTGACTCGAGTATAAGCCGAGGGGAGATTTTCAAAAATACGGAAAAATACGGCTACCAATAGATTGTTACATTTCTGTAGTTGGCATCCACCTTCTCAAAAAAAGGGATTCCCATAGGCCAATTTCTTAGGGCTCGTAGAAATTGTCACATAAGATTCAATGAAGATGTAAAATAAATGCAGTTTTCAGCAAGGGTTACCCAAAAAAATGTTAGAGGTAAGCTTTGACCAGTGACAGAGGACATTTATTAATCAGTTAAAAGAAGAAAGAAAAAACTGATTTAATTTGTTGTATAGGTACCTTTGATGATAGAGCTAATGAAATGAGAGCTATACTTAGAAGACATTGGCACATTCTGAAGGCAGATCCAGTATTCTCTGAGGTGATTTCTAAATATCCTAGTGTCACTTATAGAAGAGGAAGAAATCTTAGGGATGAATTTGTACATAGTCATTTTGAGGGAGATGGCAAAAAACATGGTTGCAGTCTCCGGTGGTAGGCTCATATCCCTGTGGCAACTGTTCATTCTGTCCATTCATATGGAAAACTAAAGATTTTGTTAATCCCATTGATAAGAGAAGATTTGAGATAAGACAATTCATCAATTGTAAAACCAGAGGGTGATTTATGGGGCTATGTGTTACCTGCCCCAAGATCTATGTGGGAAAAACCATACAGGAGTTTCTCGTCTCGGATCTCGAAACATCTGAGTACTATAAAACTAGAGGTGACATCTCCCCTAGCAAGACACATTTTGGAAGTACATAATGGCGAAATAGAGGTCTAAAATTTTGGGGCATATGTGTGAAAAAGCTAGGGGAAAGAAAGGGCTATTTGGATGTATTTTGTTGCAGGAAGAGGCAAGATGGATACACAGACTCAATACATTGAAACCTAAAGGCCTAAATGAAGGCTTTTCATTTTCGGCATTTATTTGATATTTCTGATTCCCTATATAATAATTTTTTGAAGAAACATGATATATGTGATTAAGTACGGTCAATGGATATAGCACAGTTGAAATATGACTGGAAGCATCAGAGTTCATATATGTGTTTTTTTTTTCCCCCTCCCTTCCATCTCCCTCGCACCCTTTCCCCCCCCCCCCTCGCCCCTCCCCCCCTTTTGCCTCTAAAGTTTTTCCTCATTGTCCCTGGTCCTGTAATGATGACAGAAATTCATTCCCCGGG
>JAODAL010050493.1:0-27367 GCA_025379985.1 Phyllomedusa bahiana
GTTTTACAACAAAGGGGGGCCCCGGGTGCTGCCACAAATAAAGGGGGGCCCCGGGTGCCTAAACTAAAGGGGGCCCCGCTGCTGCCCACAAACAAAGGGGGCCCCGACCGGCCCAACCTCTAAAGGGGCCCCGAGGGCCCACAAACAAAGGGGAATCAGGACCCCCCAAAAACCTACCCGGGGGGGCCACCAATTATCCGGCGGGGGGGGACTACCTAAATAGGCCTATTAATTACCTGGGGCCCTCCCATTTTTCCACCCACCCGGGAATATTTTTAGGGGGGCAGCCCTCTTAGCCCTTTTCTCCAGGGGGGTTAGTCCCTTTTCCCCACCCTCCAAACCCCCTTTGATACAGGGCCTCTAAAATTATGGTTTACCCCCCTCCCAACCCCGGGGAATTTTACGGGTGGGGAAAGGTAAAGAGATGCTGGGAAAATTGAGGATTTAAGATTTGTGGGAAATTTTTCAGGGGGAGCTGTGGGGGACAAAGTCCTATGGCGGTGTGGAAAGGGGTGAGAAAAAAGGGGTAAAAACGACTAAGAGAAGAGAACGACTCCCCAAATGAGTCTCCAGGATCCCTGATTTAGGGGTTAGTTATTCTAATTGGATCATGCTGTATTACTGTAAAATTTATTACCTGAGTGGTGTCTGACCCTATGTGGCCTTATGGGTGTTGTGGTTTTTAAAACCCGGCTGGAAAATTACCCCTCTGTGGTTCATATGGCGGTTTAAGGTTTTAACCTGACTGGTGTTTTGCCTTATGTGGTCTCTATAGGAGTGTAAGGTTTATACCTGAGTGGTGGACCTCTATGTGCCTTTATGGCGGGATAAATTTTTTCCAGCTGGTTTTTTGCTCAGTGGGGCTTATAAAGGCGGTATTATGGTTATATGAGCTGGGTCTCCCCCTATGTGGTTTATATGGCAGTGTTGTAGGTTTTTAATGGCTGGTGTTTACCCTATGTGGTCCTTTGGGGGTGTTGTAGGTTATATCGGCACCGGTAAAGAGCAACATTGTCCCCATTGACCCCGTGAAGGGGTTTCACTTTTTTCTTGCTGGGG
This sequence comes from Phyllomedusa bahiana, assembly GCA_025379985.1. Lineage (NCBI taxonomy): Eukaryota > Metazoa > Chordata > Amphibia > Anura > Hylidae > Phyllomedusa > Phyllomedusa bahiana. Next base: position 1,060 of record JAODAL010050493.1, read on the forward strand.
TTTTTTTTAGAAAGGGGTGGGTGGTGACAAGGGAAACAGGAGGGGATATTGTTTGGGGGGAGGGGGGAATTGTAAAGTGGGGGGAGGGGAATGTATTGGGGGGGAAAGGATATTGTATTGGAGGGTGGTGGGGGGAGGATTTTATGGGGTGTTTGGGGGGGAAAAAAAAAAAGGATATTGTATGTGGGCGGTGGGGGGGCAGAATTGTTATGGGGGGTGGGGGGGTATGGGGAGCTACTTAGCCATGTTTTATAATTTTGAACAGACAGACATTGACTCACTTCTATTTTATAACAATACATTCTTTTTTGACCCTGTTTATTTTTAAAATGGGGGGCTTTTTTTTTCCCAAGGCCGTTTTTTTTCTGGGGGGGGCGATCGGGTTTGGGGGGGAGGGGGTTTTCCTTTGGGGGGCCCCGGTGCTCAGCTGAAAGGGGCCCGAAATTTCGGGTTTGGGGGCCCCCCCGCCAGTCTTTTACCCCACAAAGTATTGCAGGGGGGCCCAAAACCCAAGGGGGTAAAAAAGCCCCTGAATTTTTAAACAATGTCAAGTTCCCACTGGGTGAGGGCAGCTGCTGATTGCCTTTGGCTTGGTGGCAGGCCAGCTCACAACACGTAATAATGTGACTCTACAGTGTATGCTTTAAAAAATGTAACAGTGATGTTCGTATTTTTCAGCTTTGTGCCATTGTTATAAAGCCCAGGTTCCCGCCCACTTGATCGCTGCCCCGTTCGGGGTACAAAAGCCCCTTTGTGGAAAGATCTACAATAAAAATATTGAATTGGGACAAACCTTAAATTTTTTAAAAGCTGAGGGCAATAACACTCTTGGGAAAAATTTTTTTCCCGGGGGGCAAAAATAAAAGGGTTTTCAGTTTCCAAACCGGGGAAAATTGCAAAGTTGGGAGGGCTTCCCATTTCGTTTCAATGCAAGAAAAAACTACAAACAAATCTAAAGTAAACTTTACCGACCCCTAAAGGGGGGCCCCTTTTCACTACAATTGGGGGGGGGGGGGGGGGGGTTAAAGGGGTTTTTCTCACTCAAAGGGTTTTGGTTTTTTGTTAAAGACTTGCAAAAAAAAGCACTTTGCAATAAGGGGGCCCCCCTTTAAAAGTGTTCCCCCACCCCATTTCCCAGATTTTTCCCCTCTTTATGGGCCCCGCAACAGCTTTCCCCCTTTCCCCCTGGCTAAAAAGAAACCCTTTTTGATCCTCCTGATAGGGGGTTGGGCCCATTGATGGGTTTCAAAACTAACAGACCTGTTCCATCTCCCCTGGGTAAAGGCTGCCAGTCTGGTTTCATACTACAGACCTGTTGGTTTACTCCCTGATTAAACCCGCCATGCGGGTTGCTAATACTACAGAAACCGTTTCCCTCTCTCCTGATAGGCTGCCCCGGGGCTGGTTCTTTAGTTACGACCATTGCCCTCACACTCGTCAGTAGTAACCCCTAAAAATGACCCTGAATTAAAAAAAAGCATTGGGGAAAACAGGACTGTTTGAAGGGGAATTTTGATGAAGTGAACCAACCCCTTTAAAATTTTAAAAATGTTTTGGGGAAAGGGAAACAAAAAATTATTACTAAAATACATTGCTTTTCCCGGGTTTTTCTTTGGTAAGAGATAAATACCCAATTTTTTCTTTCCCTTTGGGGCACACAATTTTTCTGGTTTTCCAAACCCCCTCTCCCCACTTTCTCTCTTCTGCCTCTTAACTGAAATTTTCCAAGGCCACATCCCAGTTTTTACCATGATAGTCACTCCCTCACAGTCTTTTCTCTACAACAAAAGTTTGTTTTTCCTAACTAAATGGGGGAACTTTAAGCCCTTTAGAGCTTGTGGGAAACCCCTTCTTTTTTTCCCTTTTATAAAACCCCTTTTCACTCATTCACGGTAAAAGGGTAGGGGTAGGAAACAGAAGAGCTTATATGTCAATTTCATATAGGAAAAACCCCCCACCCGCCTGGGGCCAGAAGGATTTTTGGGAAACGCTTTTGGGGCCCTTTTGAAAACCGTGTAGGGGGAAAAAACCCTTTAAATCATAGGGGTATAAACCCTAGTTCAGTGACTTTCCCATTGAACACGGAAAAACCTAAATTTCTGAAAGCACCGGGAAGCGGTTTAGCCCCCTCTCCTCTGCTTTAATGTTTCAAGGCGGGGGGAAATGAAATTTCAAAACGAATAAATTTTAAAACTTCACAGAAAGGTGAAGCGGGGGGCAAACGCAAACAAAGGTTTTCCCGGTGAACATTGTATTTTATTCCCTGTTACAATGTTAAAAATTTTTTCCCCCGGGCAGCAGATCCTTGGTAAATGATTTATTGCAACTTAATCCGGGGCGGGGGTTTGCGAAAATAAAATAAAGGGCAGGGGTTTGATTCAGTGCTGATCAGACCAGGCCGGGCTCTGACATAATTGGTCAAACACGCTGTTCATTTTATTTCAATACAGATGAATGTGTGATGAAGTGCTATGTCTGCAGAAAGTGATTTATTAGTCAGAAAATGACATTAACAACCCCTCAAAATTCAGTTCATCCCCTATAGGGAAACTGATAAGGACCAGTTAAGCATTCTGAACTTGCAAAAGATTTTTACTTAAAAAAGTAACTATCAAAAAGTTTCATCCTGAAATATTATAAGTCTATGTTCACTGTGGACCACATGTATGAAAACTGTCTAGGTCTAAGACTGTCTTTGTTGCCCATAGCAACCAATTGGAGCTCACAACAACCAATGAGAGTCAGAGCCGAGGCCAGATTCAAACCTCCAGATTACATGTACAAATCATGAAAATAACAGAGTAAATTTGGTATGCCCTCAAAATAACGCAACACATAGTCATCTAGGGGGGGGTCAAACCACTCCAAAAAGTGTGCCCCCCTAATGAAAAGGGACAAATCGTCCCCAATTTTGACATTTTCCCCTCTATGCATGTGCTTTTATGTACAAGGCTCAGTGTAAAGGGGGAGGGGATTGTTAAAATTGGTTTTTTATAGGGGTCAAATGAATTCATAATGGACCAAAAAAAGTAAACTCATCCCGCAAAAAAAAAAACAAGCCAAACAGCCCCATAATAGAAGAAAAAAAAATGGCTTCTCAACTAGAAGACATAAAAATAAAATTTTTTAACACATTTCTAATGTGTAAAAATAATAAAACATAAAAACTACAGAACATTTATATCATTGTAATTGTATGGACACACATGGCAAAGTTATCCTGTTGCTTATACCATACGACGAACGCTGTAAAGATGAAGCCCAAAAAACTATTGCAGAATTGTATTTCGCGTCCCCCAATTTCATGGCTCAGTGCTAGAAAAAACTGTGGTACACATGTTCATCCAATATGCACAATACACCCGTAGCTGAGATCCATAAGGGGTGTTGAATCCAAAATGGGGTGACTTCTGGGAGGTTTCACCTGTTTCTGTACTTTGGGGGTTTTGCATGGCACCCACCACTATACCAGGTAGGGAAAAGAATTCAAGTATAACTTTTAATAAATATACTGATAAAAATATCACAGAAGGCCAACAAGACACACAAACCACTAACAAAAAGTACACAAAACCCTTTTAAACCCCAAAGAGGACCCAAACCTACTAAAAAAGGGAAATTCGCCCCGAAAAGGGGCCCCCTCCGAACCAACCCAAAACAAAACTAATCTAATAACCCCTGTCCCAACATTTTTCGACCCTTTCCCCAGATACCCAAAAGATCCAATTTCAGGGAAAACCCAAAAAAGGGGTAAAGCAATAATACAGAAAGGGGCTAGGAAAAGGGTATCTTAATTAATACCCCAAACTGAATTAAAAAAAAACTGGAAAAAAAACCCCCAAAAAACCAAACATACAGCAAAAGCACCGGGTTTTTCCCTTGCCGTCTTATACAAATTCACATAGGGTAATCAAATTAGAGGACTAGTAGGCTGTCTACCGTAATATGGCAACTTATTCATGTCCAACAAGAAACATCCATTATATGTGACTGTAAAAATACAAAAACAGCCTCTACCTTAAAAATGGATTTTTTAGTTGTTTTAAAAAAGACACCTTTAAACCCCAAGGGGGCCGGGTCACCTGGAATATGAAGTGTCTAAAAACAAAAAAGATAAAAAAATATACACCTAGTCAAATCAGATGCGATAACCGTACTTAAGACTCCAAAGAAAGATTACCACTAGAATAGGAATTTACCTGAAATGATGGACAGCCAATGTCATAGAAGTCTGTCTATAATAATGCGGTACCAGCGGACAATGCCGCCAACATGGAACACACAGGACGCGAGATGAAGCCGCGCCAAGGAGACCCACAAGGATGACCGCCCGATATCGCGTCTGAGCCGGTGTGGCCCACCGCAAACAGCAGTCAATGCTGCAGTAGTGAGAGACGCCGAGCGCGCTTCTATCTCGCGCCTTTAAAGTCGGCGTACGTCATCACAGGCCAACGTGTTTAGAACTCCGCCCCTAGTAACATCCGAGGCAGGTAAAGCGTCCCTAGTTTTAAGCCGGCACACAATGATACTGCGCAGCGCTCTCTCTAACAACTAGGACGGCATTGAGAGGTAGCATTACATAACGCCACCAATCACTTGGCAGTATACGCAATATTTATGGCTGAAATGCAGTGCAACAGCACTATCTTCAAGCCAAATAGAAACCAATATGGCAACAGTTGGGAACAAAAAAAAAATAGAGGAATAATCTTATTAATGTGGAGACCATGTTAGATAAAGCAGCTATAATCTACAGAACATTTTATCCAAAGGGGACCTGCGTTTTTAACTTGAATATCCAAAGAGTTTCCTTCTGTAACAATCTCTTATTCATGTCACCTTTCCGGATTGTTGGTTTTATGGTATCTATACCAATCCATCTTAGACAGTTAAAGGAGTTGTCTCATTGAGTTTCGCGTCAGTGTCCCTGGAAATTGAACTGAGGGCGTGTTCTTGGCTGTCTGTTCTGCTTTCCCCCTCCTACCAAGGCAGTAGAACTTCTATACAGGGGGGGAGGGGTTTCTCCAGAGTTCACCCTGTGTGTGCCTCCTAGGTCTGTTACGGAAGGGCTGATCTAGGAGTGAAAGAGAGAATATAAGCTGTTGGTTAATAAGCAGAGGGATGCAGGGTTTTTCCTATACCCCCTGTTAGTTACAAGTTCCAATCCCAGCAACAACAAGGGGGTTTTACTAACTCAGGTTTGGTCCCTAATAAGGGGAGAAAAATATTCACAGCCTGGTCTTATAATATTAGTAAGTACAGTTCCAAAGACACATCATGATTATAGTAAAAACCCCGGGGGGCACGCTGTCACATTATCTGGTAAGACAGGGGGAAGGGGGGACACACAGGTTAATCCAAGCACTTGGACACAGACCCAATCCTCCCCCCCCTCCCCCCCACTACAGAAGATTCTGGGGAGGGGCTCTCTCCCCGCCCTTCTTCAAAGGTGATGGTCATTAACCTGCGCTTTAGATGGGATCAACGGGCGCTAAAGAGATCTGAGAAGCGGGATGGAAATACTAACGGGGCTCTAAAAATCAGTAGGACTTTTGTAATGAACTATTTTGCAAGCTGTTTTTTTTAAAAAGATTTTTAAAATTTTAAAAAATCTGTAGCGAACAACCCCTTTAATGTCCCCCCTTGTATGTGCCAAATATTTTTGCAAAGGGTGTCCCGGATGTCTCAACCCCCAAGATTTCCAGACACCTGGCAGTTGGGCCTATGTTTAACGAAATTTTACCCCCACCCCAGCAGTTAATTAAATTAACTACATGTGTGTTTTTGCAGGTAATAAAATCACGAATATGAAACTCGTTTTTCATTTCAGAATCCTCAAAAGTAGAGCATTTCTCCATGTACGGACATGCTACACAGTCCCTACACTTGAAGAATCCCTTGGGTTTGCTGAGCCACGTTTGAGTCTGATGTCTATTGTAATGACTATGGACAAGTCGGTCCTTCAAATTTCTACCCCTCCTGTAAGTGATCTGTGGGGTCTCACCTATATGTCCTTTGATGTCAGTGTCCATTTGTAGGATATGCCAATGTCGACATATAATCTCCCTAACCTCATCAGCAGCGTTATCAAAGGTACCTATTATCCGTGTTGTTACTGCGGCTCTGTCATCTTCCATTTTTGGGCACCCACCCAAATCTGCGTAACAGAAGCCAAGTAGCGTAGCCCTGCCATGTGCCCAAACAGCAGTTTAACACATGGAAATCTCCAAAGGAGCATTTTATGCGATGTACAATATATGAAAAAACTTTGAGATTCTTGGTCCGCATGTTTTTGGCCAAAAAATGCTCAAGCCACCCCCGGCTTACAACGGGATTTCAGTTGGGTGGTCCTACTCTATATTATCTCTCACCTGGGTCAACTTCAGAACTATACGTTTTCTGTGCAGAACTATACGTTGTATTTGGAACATATTTGCTTTTATACTATATAAGGAGAAGTAGATACCTCCTTTTTTGTTTCCTTCACCCGCCCACCCCCACAGGCTGTTTATATCGATGCACTATGCTTTGAAAGGTTGGTGCTTTTTTTTTTTTTCTCTCTGCATTTTGAGGCCTTTGGCATAGTGAGAGGTCTGAATTGACCCCGGTGAGAGAAAATATAGAGTAGGACCACCCAACTGAACCCCTTTGTAACCGGGGGGGTTTTGATTTTTTTTTTGGCCAAAAACATGCGGACCAAAATCTAAAAGTTTTTCATATATTTAATAGCAAACAGCATTTTTACACCCACATTTTGGGGTATCCCAACTTGAAATAAAGGGGCGTAACAAATTGGGGGGTGTTTTTTTTCAAAGGTTTAATTGAAAAAATTTAAAATTTAAATTAAAATTGCAGATGTTGAAAAAAATTTGTTTTCACTTTCACAACCTAATATTAAAAAAAAATTGTGAAAGAGTTGTGGGGTCGATATACTCACTACAACCCGGGAATTTTTCCCTTTAAGGGGGCGTAGTTTCCAATGGGGGGGTTTCCTTTTGGGGGTTTTAAATTAATTTTAAAGGGCACCCAAAAGGGGCCCGCGAACCTGAAACTGCGCCTAAAAAAACGTAATGAAAAGAAACCTCAATTTTTCAGTCCGGTGCCTCCCCTACCTGAGCTTGGGGCCCTGTGCCAAGACCACTAGGGCACAAAATTAAACCCCATCTCTAAAAACGCATATTTGGGGGGAATCGATGTTATTTGCATTTCCTGGCCCAAAACCCTCCCTTATCCAGGGGAATAATGAAAAAAATTTAAAAAACCCTGAAAAAAAAGTAAAAATTTTTGAAATTTTCCTCACATTTTTGCATTCATTTTTTGCGAAACACCAAATGTTTTAAAAAATTTCCTAAAATTTTTTTGGAATTTTTTTTAAAAGGAAAGGGGTTTCCCCAAAAGTTTTTTTCCACCAGGCCCGGTTTTTTATGCAAGAAAAATTTTTCCGGGGTTCCAGTGGGGGTGGGGTTTAATTGGGGGTTTGGGGTTTTTTAGGGGCAGGAAAGGGGGGGGGGGTTTGGTTTTTTTTAGAATCACCCCCAAAACCCCCCCAAAAAAAAAAAAAAAACCCCACAAAAATTTGCATTTTTTTTTATGGGGAAAAACCAGTATTTTATAACTCCCAACTGATTTTAAAGAAATGGGGAAATCAGTATTATACTAATAAGCTCACCCAAAAGGGGCTGAAAATCATTCTGCAGAAATTTTTGATCAGCTCTGGGGGGTCACTTTAAAACATGTATAAAATATACTTTAGTAATCACTCGGGCCCCATAATAGAATAAAAGCCCCCTGAAATCTTAGTGATATATCCCCCCCTGTGGGTCATTTTTAAATAGTTTATATGCCCCCCGGGTAGAAAAATTAGAAAAATTTATATGGCCCCTGTAGCATTGTAGAAAAAGGGTCCCGGAGACATTAGAAATATAGGCCCAGACCTTTCCCTAGGTTTAAATTTCACTCAGGGCGAGTGAAAAATTTTTCCCCCCCCCCTCCCCCCCTCATGTAACATAATAAAACACAGTGCACACCAAAAACCAAAGCCAAAATATACAGAAAGTTTTCCCACAATGTGCACGTAAAAATTACAATAATAGTCATAAAATTTTTAAACCAAAATTAACCCCGGCTACACCAACCAGAATCCCAAGACCACAAGCCCAAAAATATAAACCACACACAGGGGCCGAATAATACTACCACCCATGACCACATATCACCACATAGTAAACCAAATACAGCAACAAACCCTGACCCCCATATCAAACCCGCACATAGTACTAAAAAAACAAACAGACCATTACTGAATACAAACCCATTATACTTCAACCAATATTTCCAAAAATAAAAGGGGGAAAGGGTTTTTCCCCTGGGCCCCAGGCCTGCACACATATAAATTTTTACAGTAAAGTTTTTATCTAGTGACTCACAGGAGACTCTCTGAAGAGTTGTTTTTTCTTTTTTCCTTTTCCTTCTTTTCATCTGTCCCAACGCCAAAAAAGACTATCCCGACTCTTCACTGAAAATTTACAAAACAAAATCTTAAGACTTTCCCCACTTTAGTTTTCCCCCACTTTTCCCAAACCCAAAACCAACTCTATACAAACTCCCCATCTATAGCTTTTCCCTAAGGTAGCCATGTAATAGCCCCCCCGTAGCCGGTTTGTAGCCCCCCCCCAAAAAAAAAAAAAAACCCCCGGGAGTAGCCCCCTGTAGCCAGTAATGCCCCCCCTTAAACCATTGGGTGCCCCCCGTAAACCATTTTATGCCCCCCTTCGTTTTGGCCCCAAAATTGATGCCCCCCCTGTTTTCCCCAATTTATTTTCCGGGGCCCCCTTTTACCAGGGAAAGGCCCCCCTTTTAGCCAGGAATCCCCCGAAACCAAATGCCCCCCTGTTTGCCAGTGAGCCCCCATTGTAGCCAGTGATTCCCCCCGTAGCCAGTTATGCCCCCGTAGCCAGTAAATGGGCCCCCCTTTTTCATTTGAAGCCCCGGGACCAGTGGGTGCCCCCTGTAGCCAGGATTTCCCCCCGTAGCCAGTAAAATGCCCCCCTTAAACCAGTAGATGCCCCTTTAGCCAGTGATTTCCCCCGTAGCCATTTTTTCCCCCCCGTAGCCAGTGATGCCCCCCCCCACCAGTTTATGCCCCCCTTTGCCAGTTTTGACCCCATTGTAGCCAATGGTTCCCCCCTTTTAAGCCAGTGATGCCCCCTGTACCATGGGTTTCCCCCCCGTAGCCAGGATGCCCCCCTTTTTAGCCAAAATGGCCCCCCGGGACCATGGTGCCCCCCCTTGTAGCCATTGAAGCCCCCTGGGCCAGTTAAGCCCCCTGTAGCCAGAGATTGGGGCCCCCCTTTTTCGTAAAAGGCCCCCCGTAGCCATGATTTCCCCCGAGCCAGTAATCCCCCTGTAGCCCCGTAATGCCCCCCCTAGCCAGTAATCCCTCTGTAGCCAGTGAAAGCCCCCCTTCTAGCCCGTGATGCCCCCTTGTAGCCAGTGTGCTCCCATTGTACCAGTGTGGCCCCCCTTGTCCAGTAATGCCCCCCCTTGACCAATTTTTGCCCCCCCTTTTAGCCAATTGGGGCCCCCCCTGTTTGGCCCTTGTGCCCCCTTTTGCCCCGGGGTGCCCCCCTTTTACCCGTGACCCCCTTTTAGCCATTGAACCCCCCCCGTAGCCAAAGGGTGCCCCCGTAACCCGGAAAACCCCCCTGTAGCCAAAGGCCCCCCCTTTACCATTGTGCCCCCTGTAGCCAGTGTGCCCCCCTTGTAGCCAGTTTCCCCCCTTGTAGCCAGTGTGCCCCTTGTACCAGGTGCCCCCCCTTTTTAGCCAGGAAAGCCCCCCCCTTTTAGCCAGGGGTGCCCCCTTGTACCATTTTGCCCCCATTTGTATCCAATTTCCCCCTTTTAGCCTGTGCCCCCCCCCTAGCCCGTTCCCCCTTAAGCCCGGGGGACCTCCCCCCCCCTTTGGTAGCACAGTTGGGCCCCCTTTTAAAAGGGGCCAAATGGGGCCCCCCTTGGCCAGGGGTTGGGGCCCCCCCTTGGGGAGCCAAATTTGGGCCCCCCAGCCCCCTTTCCCCCCTTTGGAACCCCTGTTGGCCCCCCCTTTTAAAAATTGATGGGCCCCCTTTTGGTAAAAAGTGAAACCCCCCCCCCCCCCATTTAATAGTTGCCCCCCAAAATTGTAAAAAAGGTCCCCCCCCTTTTAGTCCTTTGTGTTTTCCCCCCCTTGTTAAAGATTCCCCCCTGTGAAGGTTGTTGGCCCCCCCTTGTTTTGAAATGTTTTTCCCCCCAATTTTGAAATGATTTTCCCCCCGTAGAAGTTAACCCCCCCCCTTGTAAAGGTTGGCCCCCAGGGAGCCAAAAAAAGGACCCCTTGTTTTGAGGATTTTTTCCCCTTTTAAAAGAAAAACCCCCCTTGTAAAGTTGTTTGGGTCCCCTTGTAAAAAATTATGCCCCCCTTTAAAAGTTGGGCCCCCCTTTTAAAGTTTTCCCCCCCTTTTAGAAAAAATTTTCCCCCCCCTTTTAGAAAATTGCCCCCCATTGTAAAATGATAACCCCCAATTGTAAAGTGTGCCCCCAAAAATTTTGGAAAATGGCCCCCCTTTTAAAAGATGCCCCCCAAAATTTAAAAAGAAAGCCCCCCTTTGTAGGAAAAATGCCCCCCCCCTGTTTTGAGTGAAAAAATTCCCCCATTTTGAATTTTAAAATGAAAACCCCCCTTTGTAGAATTGGCCCCCCCCCTTGGGAAAAAATGAAAAGGCCCCCCTTTTAGAGTATGGGCCCCCCTTTTAGAGATCCCCCCAGGGTTGCCAATGCCCCCCGGGGCCCGGGGCCAGGGGGCCCCCCCGGGCCGTGTCCCCCCGTACCCCCTGAAAAGGGTCCTGTGGGCCCCCCAAAAAACAAAAAATTTTCTTCCCAGCCTCCCCCTTTTCCCTCGCTTCCCGGAGGGAAGCAGAGCGATGTACGGTTTGTACTTTTCCCCCCCGGCCCCCTTACCTGGCACCCAAATTTTCCCATTTTCCCCCCCCTCGCAGAGGGGCCCCCCGGGGAAAATCAAAGCGTCGCAGGGGGGGCCCCGGGGGGAAAAAAAATAAACGGAAATCCGAACCCCCCCGTTTTCCCCCCCTTGTAAACCCCCCAAACCAAATGAAACCCCCAACCGGCTTAAAACCCCGCCCGTTAAAACCCCCGTTTTGCCCCAAGTTTTAACCCTCCTCCCGGGCCGGGGCTTCCCCCCGCCGCGCCCCCCCAAAGGGAAAAAGCAAACCTCCGGCCGCCCCGGGCCCCGACCTTCCCCCCCTGGCCCCCCCTAAGCCGGCCCGTAATAACCCCCCAAACCCGTGTAAATTTGAGTAGTTTACCCCCTTTAGTAATGAGAAATAGATAAAAGCCCCCCCTATTAAATTTAATTAGATATGGCCCCCCCCCCGTAGTAAATAAATAGATAATAGGCCCCCCCTGTATTAATTTTTTTAGAAAATGATAATTATAGTCCCTGTAGTATTAGAAATAACTATAGGTACCCTGTTAGGTGCCCCCATTGTATTCCATGTTCCCCCATGTGTAGCCAGTGTGCCCCCTTGTAGCCTAGTTGTGCCCCCTTGTAGCCTATGTGCTGCCCCAATTTAGCAAGGATATGCCCCCTTGTCAGCCAGGATGCCCCCATTGTAGCTCAGTTGACCCCATTGTAGCCAGGATTGCCCCATTGTAGCCAGTGTGCCCCCTTTGTAGCCAGTGTTGCCCCCCATGGATGTAGGCCCATGTGTGCCCCCTATTTTTAGGCCAGTGTGCCCCCTTGTACTGGATGCCCCCCTGCTAGCCCAGTGTGCCCCTCCTTGTACCAGTGCGCCCGCCCGCGCTGAAGCAAGAGTGCAGCGGGAGCAGCAGAGCGGAGGCGCATCGGGGGAGCGGTAGGACCGGAGGCTAAGTAACTGGCTGGGTGTTCTTATTTACCGCCCCTAGCCTGCTGAATACATCCTAAGCCTGCGGTATAACCCCCTAAGCCTGCTGTATACCCCTAAGCCTGCTGTATACCCCCTAAGCCTGCTGTATACCTCCTAAGCCTGCTGTATACTCCCTAAGCCTGCTTTATACCCCCTAATCCTGCTGTATACCCCCTAACCCTGCTGTATACCCCCTAAGCCTGCTATATACCTCCTAAGCCTTCTGTATACCCCCTAAGCCTGTTATACCCCCTAAGCCTGTTGTATACCCCCTAAGCCTGCTGTATACCTCCTAAGCCTGCTGTATACCCCCCTAAGCCTGCTATATACTGCCTAAGCCTGCTGTATACCCCCCTAAGCCTGCTGTATACCGCCTAAGCCTGCAGTATACCACCTAAGCCTGCAGTATACCCCCTAAGCCTGCTATATACCTCCTAAGCCTGCTGTATACCCCCTAAGCATGCCTGTATACCTCCTAAGCCTGCTGTATACCCTGTAAGCCTGCTGTATACCCCCTAAGCATGCCTGTATACCCCTAAGCCTGCCTGTATACCCCTAAGCCTGCCTGTATGTAGGGGTGGTTTTGTTACAGTATCAGCTGTTCAGTTTGGTGGTGGAGTACGGCGCAACCAAACTGACTAGTGGGAGTGGTGTATCTCATCAAATCAGGAATCAGGAGGCAGAGCCAGGGGTCTCAACTGCCATTTTGTCGGGAGACACAAAGAGTCAGTTGGACAAGAGAAAAAGAGGAGACACCATTAAAGAGTGATTAAGAAAAACAGGGAAAGGAGAATATAGAAAGCTCAAGGGAAGTAAAACATGTAGTTGGTCTTGCATTTTCTGTCTGGAATATCAATCTCTATTACAATTACTCTTGGACTCTCATATATGCTGTGGTCCACCAGTTGTCTACTGTTGCTATGTTTCACTAAGAAAGGCAAGTTGTGCTATTAAAGAATAAAGAAAATTGAATAAATAATTCTGGTGTTCAATCCTTATCCATATACTTTACATTTGGCGTAGACAGGCAGGATGAACCCAGAACAAAGATAGTTAGCCAACAGTGAGACCATACTACCACCAGTCTTAGTTCCCATGGGAGCTGCTATAATGAGTGTACCTAAATATAATGGTAACAATGTGCCACTTACAAATTGGATCGAAAAAGCTAAAGGCAACTGCAAGACTGTATCAATAAAAAATTCTCAAAGCAGACTTGCCTTGAACTGTTAGAGGGAGATGACGAGAGTGTTCTTTTATTCCCCACTAAAGAAAGAAGCACCTTAGATGGTACTGGAGGGACGAAATTTTTGGGAAACTCTACATCTTGTGAATTAAAAATAAATTTATCACACAATCAGGTGAAGGAAAAAATGTACAACAATTCTCTTAGGTCTCCAAGGCTTGGAAAGATTGTGCAAAAGGGTTTTGTGGGGGGGTTGAGGTGTACCGAACCAGACAAAATGAAAGAGATAGTTCATTTTGGACTTCAAACGTCCCCTTAAAGAGAGCTTTGAAGACTTCATGTGTAATAAACAAGGCCCTTGCTGAAATAATTAAAAGGTATTGAATTACAAAAGTAAATAGAAGGTCTCAGTATTGCAGCATAAAAAACAGTTACCCAGGAAGAATAAAATAATAAATGAACCCGAATGCTCAGTTATGAAAATGGTCCAGGGAATGAGGAATATCAAAAAATTGCAGAAAATGACCCAAAATTGAAACCCCTTTAAAAAGAAAAAAAAATGGGTTAAAAATTGTAGTCGATTTGAGAGAACAAGCTAAGACTGTTGGCGGTGTGGAAAAAGCACCCCACCTCACTGGAGAATTTTCAAACCCCACATTTTTGTAAGCCAAACAATCCCCGTTTAAACTAGCATTTCCCCCACGGCGGGGGCCCAAAGCCCGGGGTCTTCAAAAGAGGCCTGATGCAAACAACGAACAAATTGCTGGACGATGCCCAATCATAATGCTAATTTTAAAGGGGTTTTACCAGTAAATTTTGTTGGATATGGCTAAAAGTCCCACCATTTCCGAAAAGTTATTATAAACTTTTTGGGAAAAAAACATGGTTGAAAATCCGGGGTTAAACCTTACAGTCAATAACTTGCCAATTCCTGTAATTGGAATTGCATGGATGAAAATTGGATTTTTTGGAGATTGTTCAACCATCAGCGTGATAGTGGTAGAAGGAATCAGACCTGGGAAAGCAGCGTTACTTGGTATGAATTTACTTCAAAAAAAAAATGGAAAATTTATTTATGAACTTGGAAATATTTATTGGCAGCAAAATAAGCCATGATAAAACTACACAATGGTCCCTGAAAACAATTTCCAAGTTTTTGTCAACATAAAAATGATTTAGCAAAAATAGAAGGAAAAGTGGGTTAAATTAAAAACTCCATACCACGGCAATAGAATTAGCCCGTCAAAAAAATAACTATCCCCTGTAGTGGGGACCCCCACAAAAGGCTTCTACAATTTTGGGCTTGTTGAACCTATATCAAATAGAACAAACAAAGTTAATGGGTAGTGGGGCCCGTACTCTGTGCAGAGTGAGAAGAGGAAGGTATAGTTCAAATAATGAACAAAAGTAAAGCAAAAACCTTTAAACCCCCAAAAAATTTTTTATGCAAAGCATGTGGAAAAAAAATGGGATATTGAAGAAATTGTGCCCGACACTATTAAAGAAAATTCCACAAATGTGGACACCAAAAAAATTAAAAAAATAATTGGTTTGGGCAGCAATTACAATTAGAAGGATAGCACCTACTCTTGAATTGGAAAAGAAGTAAAAAATTTTGTTATTAAACCCTCACAAGCATTTGCTTCTCTGAAGAAGTTTCGGTTGTCCAACGCGATAGAACACAATTACATAATGGGAAGCCTTTCCAATTGGGGAAAGTTATGGAATTTTACCACCAGTCTTTTTAAAGAGGTGAAAGAATTATTGCCAAAATGCTAAGGGCAAGTTTTCGGGGAAAGTACCAGTCCTTGGGCTGCCCTTGTACTGGTCCGAAAAAAAAAAGATGGAACCATTAGTTTCTGTGTCGATTCCCAAAAAAATTAAAAAGCATGCACCATAGAGATGCTTCCACTAAAAAGAGAGAAGAACCCTTGCAGAAATGCATAAAGAAAAATTTTTTTACTAGCTTAGACTTGAAAAGTGGAAAGGGCAAGTTTCAGTAAAGAAGTGTGGGAAAAAAAGATGCTTTTATCACCCCCTATGGGTCTCTTTAAAATTTCAATAGATCCCTTTTGGACTGACAAAGCACCAGTATTTTCAACGCTCTGGAACATTGCCTGGGAGACCTTTTTTTTGATCCATCATAATTTACTTAGATGACATTGTGGTGTTTTCAAGTGCTTTGAGGGAACAAAAAAAAACATTTGGATGCAGTTTTGAAACGTTTGGGAGTTAGGGATTAAAAATGAAACCAGGAAAGTGTTCGACTGGCCAGAAAGAAATACAGTTTTTTGGGTCTTTTAAGTTAGTCCCGAGGAATTGTTTCCGACCAGGGAAAAAGTAAAAGCGATCAGAATGGCGGTCCCTCGACTGAAGTGAGGTTTAAGATCTTTTGGGGCTAGGGGTTATTACCGCAGATACATACGGGATTTTGAAAAAAATTGTGCTCCCTCCACAAAAAAAAAAAAAATTAATAGGGAAAGTAAAGTAAGGCGAGGTAGAGTCAGTTTCAATCAGGATCAGTGGGGAGAAGATCAAAACTGCATTTGAAGAAAAAGAGATGTCTAATAAAATGCCCTTTTTGGGGCTATGCGTTATGTATTATATACCATGCAATCTACGGCCTGGGAACAGTTTTATCACAGACAAAAGAGGGGACGGAACGAGTTTTTTGTTAGGAAGTCACAGTTTGAGCCCAACAGAAGTAATCAGAAACTAAGTCATTCGCTGAATTATTGGCTGGGGTTTGGGCAGTAACTGAAAGATATGCAGAATATTAGTGGAGCTCGGATAAAATCTTACAGATAAAAAACCCACTGCTTATTTGAACACTGCAAAATTGGGAGCTATGGAGCACGTTGGGTGGAAGGGTTTAGCTTTTTTGATTATGTATACACTATAAGCCGGGGAAAAAATAAAAACAACGCAGAGCATTGTCCGAACCCGCATTTTTTTTGGAAGGAGAAAGGATAAAAAATTAGAGAGTATTGAACTTCCCCCCCTTGCGTGTGGCCCCAACACCACCTAAAATGGCCATTAATTTCTTTTCTCTCATAATCGGGAACTGTTATCATGAAAGAATGCAACAGAAACAAGCAGAGGAAAAAAGGACATATGTGAATGAGAGAAGGGTATGACCAAATCAAACCCGTGGGGACACGCGAGAAAATTTGACACCTCAAGGAAAACTGTTGCCCATGAGGGGGACCGTTTTAAAGTACAAGATGGAGTATTGTACCGAAGAAATGGATAAAAAAAAGGAACAACGAGAATTAGCAGTTAGTATTACCAGCTGCATGTTACGCATGTATGTAGACTTATACATAAAACTTGTGACATTTCTGGTAGATAAAACTGAACATGAACCGTTGAACATTTTTATAGTCCACAATTAAACTCGAGTTACAACCAGTGTGTAAAGCTTGTCCCGGGGTGTGCCATTCAAAAGGGGCGGTTTTGATTTTACCCCCAAAAGTGAAAATAAAAGGGAACCCTTTAAAATGCTTACTGTGGTTTCCAAACTGTACAGGAAGTGCTTTTGGATAAGTATGCTTTAGGGTATAGCCATTTCAAAAATTTGCAGTGGTTATTCCAAACTAGAGCCCAAAAACAGTAACACAGCTAAAACTATTGTGGAACATGTTTTCCCCCTTTTAGGTGCCCCGAAGGTTATTGTCCGATAAAGGGCCGAATTTTGAGTCAGAGTTGGTGAAAGGGAATTGTGTCTTTCGGGGGTTAGGAAATCGGAAACTACCCCATATCATCCACAAGGGAATGGAGTTATGAAAAATTTTAAAAAAACATGTTAAGTAGGGTAAGGCCTCGAGAAAGACCATCAAGAAAAAAGGGCCAGAATATGGGCGATGTGGGTGGATTTATAACAAACGTACATATTTCCATGGTTAACACCTTATAAACTTCTGTTTGGACGAATAGGACGCCTCCCTTATCCATGTTAAGGGATAAACCAGAAAAAAGTAAAAAAAAATATCACTCACAATAGATCCCAAGAACATCAGCAAAGACCGAAAATGGCCTCAAGACCATGTTGGAAGTTGAAAAAACAGAAGAGCGAGAAAAAGAAAATTTCCCAAACCCCGTTGAATTTGATCCTGGAGGACCGGGTATTGTATGTAAAAAGAGAGCTCAATGAGCTGGAAAATCAAAACCCTCGTTGGGATTTAAAACCCCATATGTGATAATCCGTCGTTTTGGGAAAATTCAGCGTATAAAAGGTCAACAGAAAATGAGATGGACCTAGGAAGATTCTGATCGAAATTTGCTCTGTCCTGTCCCTTTCCCCCACTTGCCCCTGGGGGGAGAAAAATTGTCGAACTGTGAAGTAACTGAGCGCTTTGGGCTAAATAGACTGTTGGGTTGATTGTTTATATGCTGAGAACCCCAATAGAGAAAATAACCCATTGTGTGCTAGTGAGCCTACAGAAGCCGATATCCAAACGGAAGTACCAGAGGGATTTCCCCAAGGGGTTTTCAAAATTTTTAAATTTAAAAGGCCAAGGATGCTTTATTTTAAAGGGGGGAGAAGATGTAGGGGGGGTTTCTGTTACAGTATCAGCCTGTTCTTTTTGGGTGGTGGGTCCCGGCGCAACCAAAGACTGGGGAGGGGTGTATTCATAAAATTCAGGAATAGGAGGGGGAAAACCCGGGGGTTAAAACTGCCTTTTTGTCGGGAGACACAAAGAGTAGTGGCAAGAGATAAAGGGGGAGACATCATTAAAGAGTGATAAGAAAAACAGGGAAAACAGGAGAATATAGAACCCAAAGGGAAAAGTAAAAATGTGTTGGTTTTTGCTTTTCTGTCTGGAATTTCATTCTATTACAATTACTTCGGTTTCATATATGCTGTGATCCACCAGTTGTTACTGTTGTATATTTCATAAAAAAGGCAAGTTGTGCTATAAAAGAAGAAAAAAAATTGAATAAAAAATTTGGTGTTCAATCTTACCAAAAACTTTACATGTTCCCCCCCAAAGCCTGCCTTATACCCCCTAAACCTGCCTACATAGCCCCCACCCCTCCCTTTTATCCCCACCCTTCCCTTTTACCCCCCACCCTCCCCTTTATAGCCCCCCCGTCTGCCTTTTTTGCCCCCCCCCAAAAGGCCTAATAGCCCCCCCCCAACCTGCCTATATAGTCCCCCCCAACCCTCCCTACATAGTCCCCCCCAACCTGCCTAATAGTCCCCCCCAAGTCTGCTACTTTAGTCCCCAACAAGCCTGCCTCATCCCCCCTAAAGCTGCCTATATAGCTTAAGTTGCCTGACGAATAGCCTATAGCCCCGTGTCCCTGTCTCCCTTTTTTGCCTTATGCCCCTAAAGCTTGCCTCCTATTACCCCCAAAACCCCTACCGTTACTTATATGGGGCCCCTTTAGCTGCTAAACCTACTTTTTGGGCCCCAAAAGCCCCCTAACCCCTGTCTACCTGTAGGGCCCCCCCTTACTTTAAAAACCCCTCCCTGCCAAAAAGGCCTCATATACCCAGGGGGGGGGTGCTGGAAAAGTGAGGATTCAAAGTTTTGGGGGGACATGTTGATTTCGTGGGGTCGGGGCGGTTTTTCCGCCGGTTTTCCGGCGAAATCTGCCCCCCTGTTTTTGTGGGGGCCCCGGGCCCGCTCATACATACTCTGAAAAGTCCCCCGGGCCCCTCCCCAGGGTGGTGAGGCGCGTGGGGGAATGGGCGAAGTGGGGTGTGGCCAAAGATTACCCGCCCGAGGAGGGCACTGTACATGCGGGGAAAATTTCCCCTGGCCTCGCTAGTGTGGGGAGTCAGTGCGGGTTTTGGCGCTGTGGGGGACTGCGCCAAAAAATTGTTCGGATGCGAGAAGGCTGGAAAACAGCGAGAAAATCATTAAGGATGCCCGTGAGAGAATGAATAAAAAAATCGCTTTATAAAGGCGGAAAACATTCCAAAAGAGAGCAAAAACCCTCAAAAATAAAAATAAATAAAAAAAATACTTTCCAATATCCTATTCAAGAATTGGATATTGTAAAAAATTTCCGGGAAAAATAAGTAATTTTAAATTCTGAAACTATTCTCATTGGTCGGGAAAACGGCCAACCAGAAAAGGAGCGACGTTTAAACCCTTAAAACCTATGGAGAAAAATATTAAAATGTTTTAAAGGTCTGGAGGTGGATCCCCTGGACCACCGCGGCGATGGCGTTTTAAGCCCACACCAGGGAGTGGAGTCTAAGTGGGTCCGGTATTTACCAGAGCCCGCCGCAAAACGGGATGGATTGCTGGGGGGGGAGTCCACCAGGTCACCACCCCGGGGGGGCTTGCCCGCGGTGGCGCCAAGGGTGGCGAGGTACGAATCGGCAGTCGGTGTAGTCGGGGGCGCCCCCGGGGGCGAGGGACCGGGCGGACGGGGCAGGGCGAGGGGGTAAGTCACTGGGGGCTCGGGCAGGGGACCCGGGAGAGGGACCCCCCGGGTCCCAGGGGGGGGTCCCCTTCTTTTTTTGATGGAGAAAATTTTGAATTGTGCGGTCCGAATGTTCTCCTGGCTCCCAGTCTTTCCTCGGGGCCCCAACCCCTTCCAGTCGACTAGAAAATATCGTTCCCTGTAGTCCTCCCCATACCGGTTTCTTTAACCACAAAGCATTAGCGGCCCCCAGCACAGACGGGGTGGTGCCTTTGAGAGAAGCGAAGGACCCGGGGTTTTGTAGCGAGACATGGGAAAGGGGTTCGGTATAGATGGTGGAGGGAGCCGGAGTTTATAGGCCCCCGGGTTTTGCGGGGTTTAAAACCTCGAAGGGTCCTACAAAGGGGGGCGGTCCAGTTTGTAGGAGGGGTTTTGAGGCGGACATTTTTTGGGACAGCCCCCAACCCTTTCACCCAGGGAGAAGAAGGGGGGGGGCTTCTTTTTTTTTTCTGCCTTGCGCCTTTTCATGCGGGGGGGGCAGCGCAGGGCAGGGATTGGCGGGGCAGGGACCAATGGTCCATGTCCGGGAAACCCGGTGTTAGAAGCGGGACCTAATGGGGGAATGCTTTGGGGGAGGGTGGGCGGGGGGTGTAAGCGTACACAACGTAGGAAGGGGGAGGCCCGCGGGCTCTGACTCTGGGAATTATACGAAAATTCCGCCCCAAAGGAAGTAGTTTGGCCAGTCATTTTTGCCGCGGGGACCGAAATGGGCAGGTTTAACCCCCAGAACTTTATTTTCCCCTTTTTCCCCCTGGCTTTTAGGGTGGTAGGCCGAGGAGAAGTCAAGCTTCACCTGGAGTTTAGGCAAAGGGCCGCCAGAATTTAGAAAAAAAAACTGAACCCCCCCGTCAAGATGATTTGGAGGGGAGACCGTTTTCAGCGAAAAAATGTGGAGAAAAAAAAAAGCTCGGCCAAAGGGGGGGCCGGGGGCGCCCTGGAAGGGGGCAAAATGTGCCCTTTTAGAAAACCGGCTACCACCACCCACACAACGGTATTACCGGCGAGGGGGTTGGTGGTTATGAAGTCCATTGCCCTCGTGAGGGGCCCTGGTTTCGTAGGGTGGGCAGTGGGTGCAAGGACCGCCCGGTTTTGGCGAGGAGCCTTTTTGCGGCACAGGAGGTACACGCCTGGGGCGAAAATCTTTAACGTCCTTAGCGAGGTCCTGCACCAATATAGGGGGAAAACAGGAGAAACGTCTTGTGGGCCCCGGAAAGCCCGGCCCCAGTGAGCGTAACCCCACTTCAGGATACGTAGGATCGCAGGGGGACGTATGTCTTCCCCCCCTGGGGTTCCGGGGAGACGGGGGTGCGGAGATAAGGTGTTCCCGGGGAATTTTGTGCTCTGGGTCGCTTCTTTCCCCCCCAGTCGGAGGCAAGGGAGAGGGCATAGCCTTCCGTTTTTTCTCGGCAGGGCGGAAATGAAACTGAAAATTAAACGGGGGGAAGAAAAAAACGTCCACCCGCCTGGGTGGATTAAGTCGCTGGGCGTTGGGGTACTGGAGGTTTTTTGATCCCGGGGTACAATGGGTGGGGGGCCCCTTCCCGCAAATTCGCCATTCTTCCGGGAGTTTTTGGCTAATAAAATTTCCCTTCCAATGGGTTTATTTCCCCTTGCCTGTGAAAAGGTTTTAGAAAAGAAGCCACAAGTGATGTTTTGCCTGTGGGCCCCCTTTTTCGTGAGGGTGCTCCAGGCCTACCCATGAGGCGTTTTTTAAACGAGAAGGGTTCGTGGGGTTGGCCGCGACAGGGTGGGGCAGAGGCAAAGACTGTTTTTTTGCTTATAGAACGCTTCCTCCCCCCTGGAAGGCCAGCTCCCTGGATTGGGTTCTTCTCTAAGGGCCCACAAGGGAGCCCCCAGCGTGGGAAGTGTGGAATAAAATGCCGGTAAAAGTTCAGAAGCCCGGAACGTTGTATGGCCCCGGCCCCTGGGCTGGCCATTGCAATTTGGCTGAAACTTGGTGGGGAAAACCGTAGCCCTTGGGCCGAGATAAATATAACCAGGGAAAGGGAAGGCTGACTTGATGGAAGAGGCACTTCCTAATTTTGGCATTTAAAATGTTTGCTCGTAGGCGCTGTAGCACTTGGGGACGTGAATGCGGTGGTTCAAGTCAGGGGTATATCGGAGTCGTCAGGTAGACCACGACACAGGTATGAGAAGATCCCCCGAAGACTCATTTAAAGAACTCCCGGAAGACGGAGGTGCATTCAGGTCCGAAAGGCACACCAGGTACTCGAAGTGGGTTTGGTGTTGAAGGCCGTTTCCCCTCATCGCCCCCGGGATCCGGACCAAATTGTAGGCCCCTTTTGAAACCAGTTGGAAAACCCCTTTGGCCTGTGACGGTGAAAAGTTCCGGATCAAAGGTGGGGTACCGGTTCTTTACGTGATTTGTTCGACCCCGGTAGTCGTGCAGGGTGTAGGGAGCCGTCCTTCTTTTTCCAAGAAGAATCCCGTCCCCCGGGAGAAAGGACTTTCGAATAAATCCTTTTTGAAAATTTTCCCGGAGTACCGAGGCTTGGTCTCAGGAACGGATAAGGGGTTTGACTTGCCCCGGGGGGCTGGGTACCGGGCAGAAGTCAATCGGGCAATCATTGGAGATGTGGGGCAAGGTTTGCTTGCTTCCGGAAAGACATCGAAAACTACGATATCGCGGGGAGGGCCCGTAGAGCTTTTAACGGTACCAGGAAACGGTAAGCCCCGGGGAGGCGCCCCAAACAGCGGGGAAACCCACCTCTGGGCCCCATCGCAAAAATTCCCCGTCTGCAGTCAAGCCCAGGGTGTTGCTGCGCCAGGAAGACCCAAAAAAGGAGGGGAAAGGGAAAACGGGGAACACTAGAAAGGGGAGTCTCTCTTTAGCGTGCTCCCCTTTGAAGGAACAGTGGCTCCGTTTCGGTAAAGGACTAGATCCCTGAGGTTTTCCCATGACGGAGGAGATGGAAGGGGTTTCTCCAGGGAAACCAGGGGAAAATGGGTTGAGACACCTCGGCGGTCCAAGAAGTTTCCAGCGAACCGGGATCCCGGAAGGTGAAGCTGAAAGTGGGTCCCGGTTCCCTGCTGACAGGAGGGTATGTTCAGCGAGGAGAGAGGGCGCCCACCCTAGGGGAAGCCTCTCCCTGTAGCCTAGGTGGCTCGTCTCCCCGGCCCCCGGGGGCGGGCATAAACCCCCGGGAGATGTTCAGGGCTGCCACAAATAGGGACATGGTTTTCCTTACGGTTTGGGCAAGTTCTGCGGAGTCAGGTGGGGCTTATCCCGGCATGGTCTTCCACGGCGGCTGGGAAGGAGGTGTGGGGAAACCCTGAAACACCGGAGCAGGACGGGGACAGGCGGCGTGGTGGACTGGTTTTGCTCTTGGCGGGCTCCTC
Organism: Phyllomedusa bahiana; assembly: GCA_025379985.1. Lineage (NCBI taxonomy): Eukaryota > Metazoa > Chordata > Amphibia > Anura > Hylidae > Phyllomedusa > Phyllomedusa bahiana. The sequence continues at coordinate 23,986 of JAODAL010050493.1, forward strand.
CGTTCTCTGCAAGCGGATATCAATCCGGTTAGCCAAATGGATGGTGCTTAAAAAAGAGTAGGTCCCGGGCGGCCCCGGGGCATCCTTAATCTGGCTGGAGGGCCCCTTTTTGAAGTGGGCACAAGCTGCATCGTTCAAACCGCTCCGATGCAAGTGTGCGGAACGCACGGGGTATCTCCCCCGGAGGGTTCCCCTTTTTTGCGGTTCAAAAGGGCGGTCTCGGCAGACGAAGCGGGGGGGGGGGCTTTCGAAGCACTACGGAATTCCTGTTGAAATGTCACAGGTCAAGGGGGACCGGGTCGCCTCGGGCCCCAAAAGGGTTGCCCCAGGCCGGGTTTACCAGAGGGAGATGACCCGAAAACCACCCTTTGGGTCTTTCCAAAGGGAACTGCCCGCCATAAGTTCCACATGAGGGGAGCACTGGGGATGAAGCCCCCGAGGCCTTAGGGTCCCCGTCAAACTTTGTCGGCAGGACAAGCGGGGCTTAGGACAACGGAGCGCTGCCACGGGGGAAACCACTGCAGCCGACTGCTGCTGCTGGTGGCGATGAGTGTGCATCTGGAGGAGAGCTGCTCGAGTGCTGTGCATGTGCGCGATTGTTTTGGGCTACTGCCACGACGGTGGTGATATTGGCGACGCTCGGGAAGGACGCTTGGCGGGATCCTTTGGGGGATCTTTCTGTAACGGTCTGGGGTGGATCCTCTGGCCACCCCAGGCGGGGTAGCGTAAACCCACACCAGGGAGTGGGTTAAATGGGTCCCCCTATTCACCGAACCCCCCGCAAAGCGGGATGGACTTGCGCGGCGGGAGGGGCCACCCGGCATTTTCCCCTGGCGGGGCTTGCCGGGTGGCGGCCAAGGGTAGGGAGGTACAGAACCGGGGGTTTAGGCTTGTAGTGGGGGGACAGGCAAGAAGGTCAGGGAAGCGGTGAGGTTCGTGAAAGTAGCAGGCTGAAGGTCAGGGCGGGGGCGGATCGTGGTCGGTAAAGTAAGCAAAAGGGTTCGGTAACGTAGGCGGACAAGGCTTTCTGGAAAGCTTTTCCCCAAAAGGCATGTGCCTAAAAACAGCAAAAGGCCTGGGAAGAGGTGGGCTAAAATAGGAAACAGGCCCGGGAATGGCCCTATTCTGGCGCATGTCCTTTTAAAACTCGATGCCCCGGGGGCGGCTCCCCAAGGGCGGCGCCGCGCACCCGAGGGACCGAGACGGAGGGGGCAGGAGCGAGGCGGGTTTAAATCATGGGGACCCCCGGGGAGCGGATGAGCGGGACCGGACCGAGGTGCGGGACGGGGCGCCGCTCAGGTCGGGACGGATGCGCTGCGACCCGGGACGAGGGTCGCAGGGGATCCATGACTTAACCAAAAAAAACAAAGGCGGGGGGGCAGTTTAAAAAAACAGTAAAATGCAGAAAAGAGCTGATTGGCTGAGCTAGCGGGGGGGTTGGGTATTCGGCCAAACAGAAAGGAGCGCAAGACCCATTATGCCTATGGGGAAGTTTTAACCAAAACAAAATCAAAGGCGGGATAGTCAAAATACGTAAAAAAAAGCAAAAAAAGAGTGATTGGTGAGCTAGCGGGGGCTTTTGGTATCTGGCCAATCGAAATAGGAGCGACAAAGACCCCTTATAGCCTATGGAGAAGTTTTAAAAACCAATCAAAATCAAAGGCGGGATAGTTCAAAATAAGTAAAAATGCAAAAAAAGTGATTGGTTAAGTAGCGGGGGCTTGGCTAGTCAGCCCAAACAGAATAGGGCAACAAAAACCCTTATATCTTTGGAGAAATTGGGGCCAATCAGAATGGGCGACAGTGGCCCATTCTAACCCATGAAGGAGTATTAACCAATCGATTAGGAGGGGCGAGACCATTATATCCCATGGGGAAGTTTGGGCCAATCAGAAACAAAGGGGGGGGACAGTTTCAAATACGTTTAAAAAAACAAAAAAAAGGTGATTGGGGGGGTAGCAGGGGCTTTTAGCTATCCCCGCCAATCAGAGGCGGTTTCTCCCATTGTACTCTTGGGAGTGGGCAAAGAATCTCGGCGCTCAGCGCCGTGCGGGTGGAGTATGAAAAAAAAAAAATTATTTTTAAAAGTGTAAAAACATTTGATAAAGGCGAAGCCTTCTCTAAAAATAAATATTTTTAAATCCAAACAAGCGTTTGTCCCCCCCCCCCCCAGCCGGCGTACTAAGGAATTGCAAAAGAGAGAATTGCCGGGGGAAATACAGTAATTCAAATTGTTTAAACTCTTTATTGGTCGGAAAAAACCAGCCAAACAGAAAAGGGCGTTGTGGCCCTTTATTTATGGGGGAGTTTTGACCAATCAGAATAGGAGCGAATGGCCCTTCTAACCTTGGAGAAATATTGCCCAAATTTAAAAAAAAAAAGGGGGGACGTTCAAAATACAGTAAAAAGGCGAAAGAGCTGTTTGGGTTGAAGCGGCGGGGGGTGCCCAGCTTAGCCATCGAGCGCGAGCTACTTTTCAAGAGTTTATGGGGGAAAAAAAATTCCCAGCGGTTGTTCGTGTTGGCTAAGTTAAAAGCGCCGGGTAACCGTGAGCGGGGAAAGCGAGTAGTGGACCCCCTGGACCCTGCCGGGCTTCTCCGGGGGGCGAACCCCCAAATGGCCATCGGGCATGGGATCTTCCAAGCCTTTGATGGTAAGGTTGGCTGACCCCCAAAAGCCACCAGGTGCCCTCAGAGCAGTCCCCAGCAGTGGCAGCTGACCAACGGCCAGAATGCCAAAGTAGGCACCAAAAAGGGTAAGGACAAGACAAAGCGGGGTAGATATGGAATGGCAGGTACAAACAAAGAAGGACAAAAAAGGATGCCAAACGGGGGGTAAACATAAAAGGGAAAGGAAAAAAATAATTTTAAAAGACTGAAGACACCGAACATAAACAGAGATTAACTAAACTCGGGCAAGAAACAAGGATGACCAGGGCAGGAAACACGGCAAGGAAAACCCCCAAGACAGACAAGAACAAAGAGCCCCATGAGCACACCGGACTGTAACAAACAGATAGAAAACAAACCAGCAAAAAAAGAAACCCCCACTAAGACACAACAACAAAAAACAAGGATCAGGGAGGGAGTGAGAGAGAAGCAGGGTTATTTTAAAAACCCACAGGTGGAAAGGGGATTGGGAGGGAAACCCAAACCCCCTGCAAATGTGGGAATAAAGGAAGGGAAGATGTGGGCCCCCGCCCCCTATAGAGCACAAAGGGAATGGGCAGCAGCCCGATGGAGGAACAGCTTGGGCCCGCAAGAGAAAAGCCGCCTGCAAAAGCAGGGAGTAAGCAGGGCTAAAAGGGGCGTCACAGCGGGCACTGCAACAGGAACCAGATCTGGAAGGAACATAGGTACGACTGCGTTCGCCAAAGGGGAGA
>JAODAL010050494.1:0-27367 GCA_025379985.1 Phyllomedusa bahiana
ACCTCATTCATTTTCGGGACTTAACTGTATAAAAATGTACGTTTGGGTGGCGGTTTATCGAATTTATGTAAAACAACCCCTATTTGTCAATGGTGGCATTTTAAAATTTGGAAAATTTTTTACCGTTTTTTTCACCATCCCCTAAAAAGATTTAAGCTTTGCGAGCAGGGGCCCCTCCCCCCGTGTTCATCGTAAGTAAACTTTTATTTTGCAATGTTTTTTTTTTTCTTACTTTACCCTCCAATTTGAAAATGCTGCGGTATGTTGGCCTTATAAATAAAGATTATTATTATTATTTAAGGCCTTTTATCTATCTAATAGTAAGCTGTCCTTGGCCACAGCAATTGAGGAGCTCAGTAACCCAAACAGAGGGAACAACAACCAATAGAGCCCTAGCAACCAACGGGTATAGAAAAAAATCAGCCTCATAGCAACCAATACAAGCATTTTCAACCCAAACAGAGCTCATGCAACCAATCAGCGCCCCTACAACCAAACAAGCTCTAGCAAAACCCAAACGAGTTATAGAAAAACCAAAACAGAGCTCATAGCAAACCCCAACAGAACCCCTAGCAAACCAAACACGCTATGAACCAAACAAGGGCCCCCAGCAACCCAAAAAACCCATCAACCAGATCTCTAGCCCCAATCAGAGCTCATTGCAACTAAAAAAGAGTCAGTTTTTTCTTTAAAAGCTTGGAAAAAAAGAAAGCCCGCTTTGATTGGGGCATTGAGCCGTTGTTGCTCTGGGCCTTTTTGGGTTTCTATGGGCAAATGCTAGCATTTTGATAAAAAAGCCCTTGTTATAGTATTGGGGCCATATTTTTAAATTATCTAGCAGTAAGACTGCCTTTTTTCCCCTGAACCAATAAAAGCCCTAGCAACCAATCAGGCTCATCAACTTTCCGAAATTTTGAACCAATCAGAGTCATGGTTTTTTTTATTGTAGTGTCTGAAAAGGGGGGAAAAATTTTTGAGTTGGTCGCTATGGGCTCTGATTGATTGCTATGAGCTCGATTGGTTGCTATGAGCTCTGGGAGCTATGGGCTCTGGTTGGTCGCTATGGGCTCTGATTGGTTGCTATGAGATCTGATTGGTTGCTATGAGATCTGGGAGCTATGGGCCCTGGTTGGTTGCTATGGGCTCTGACTGGTTGCTATGAGTTCTGGTTGGTTGGTTGCTATGAGCTGTGATTGGTTGCTATGAGGCTCACCCAACTTCTCAGCTGAATAGTTCTTGCAGTTCCATGTAAATGTCCTTAGTAAGCAGTAGCACAGGTCCAAGGCCCACGGCTTCCAAACCTCCCAAAACTCTTAGATATATGATCAAGGACAGAGTGCTGTGTTTACCTGCATTACATGTATGTACAGAATTTTCCAATAAAGAAAATGTCCATATTTTTCATATATCTTGGACTTTCATGTAGTACCACACTGTACTGTAGAGAGGGTTGTATAGACCGGCCTCACATACATGCACCTCCTAATACATGTGAGAGCAGACAGGACATGTAGTACCGCCACTGTACTGTAGAGAGCGCTATAGACCACCAATCACTGTGTGCACCTCACTAATACATGTAAAAGCAGTACAGGACATGTTAAATACCGCACTGTACTGTAGAGAGGTGCTATAGACCACCAAACACTGCATGCACCTCACTAATACATGTAAGAGCAGTACAGGACATGTAGTACCGCACTGTACTGTAGAGCGCTGCTATAGACCGCCAGTCACTGCATGCACTGCAGTAATACATGTAAGAGCAGTACAGGACATTAGTACCGCACTGTTTCTGTAAGAGGTGCTATAGACCAAACCCAAACACTGCATTTCACCTCACTAATAATGTAAGAGCTGTACAGGGGCATGTAGTACCGCACTGTACTGTAGAGAGGTGCTATAGACCACCAATCAAATGCATGCACCTCACTAATAATTTTAAGAGCTGTACAGGAACATGTAGTACCGCACTGTACTGTAGAGAGGTGCTATAGACGTCAGTCACTACATGCACCTCACTTTAAAACTGTAAGAGCAGTACAGGACATGTAGTACTGCACTGTACTGTAGAGGGTGCTATAGACCCCCAATCACTGCATGCACCACACTAATACATTTTAAGGCAAGGGACAGGACATGTAGTACCGCACTGTACTGTAGGGAGGAGCTAAAAAACCGCTAATCACTGCATGCACTGCACTAATACAGAGGTTTTACCAATAAAATGTTTCACATCTGTCACAGATCAGCAGTGTCTGTACATTGTAAGTGTGATTTATACAGTGTCTTAGGAAAGACCATTGCATGATGAATAAATGGTATCCTGAGGCCATTGTAGGTTGAGGGAGTGGTTCAACACCTTCAATTATACAGCTCAGTTCTGACCAGGGTTATAACTGAGGGGGCTACATAGATTTGTGGTTGTACCTGACCCAAAAGGTTCTCTTTCCCCATTTGAGGAGACCAGTACCATGAATGATGTGTAAATGATTTACGGTTAGGATTCAATTAACCTTTTCCAAAAATTTTAACAACAGGGAAAAATGTCATTTTTGAGTATCTTCCAGGACCTCTTAGGCCCCGTTCACACGGCTTATTCCCGACGGATTTGTGCGCCGGAGGGAGCGCCCAAATCCGCCGTGAAGACGGGACGGGGGCGGGGCCCGAGCGCGGCGGCGGCGCCCCACCCCGCCCCAAAGACAATGCATTGTTTACGGCGCGTCTGCGCCGTAAATAATGTGCATGTCACTTTCTCCCCCCGCGGCGGATTCGCCGAGCGGGGAGGAGCGACGGAATCCACTGTTCTCTATGAGAGCAGTGGATTACTGTAATGACTCAGACGGATTGGCGCCGTATTGAAGCGCAAATCCGGCGCGGAATACGGCGCCAATCCGTGCCCAAATAAGCCGTGTGAACGGGGCCTTAGGCTTCACACCTGTCTCACAACGGGCACCCGACGGGCTCCATAGACAGAACTATTTTCTCCATCAGTCCCGATGGAACATGCGACAGGTTCTGAATGGAACCTCCGACACTGATGTGAACCAAGCCTAAGAGTAATTCATTGGGACCCAAAAACAAGACAAGGGTTTATTCCTACACTGGGCCTATATACCCATAGGAAAACGGGGCGCCTGCCTATGGGACTCGGAGAGCAGCTGATTGTATCTTTGTATTGGTGGGGGGTTTAACGACAACCAGCTGCCCTGTGTTTCTTGGTGCCAAATGCAGAAGAAGAGGCTTTATTGAGGCTCTGGGATGCAGCCTTGATGAGGAGAGCAGGTAGCGTAGAAGCAGCGATGGTCGGTATGAGGCCCCCATAGACCAGGTCTCCAAATATGTTCCAGCATCTCTAAGATTCAGAGCTGAAATGACTCTTCCAAGTGTGATAAGCAGCTCGATTTCATTGGTTCCCCCGTGTGTCATCTGATACTGCAGCAAAAAGCTTTAAGGTCCTGGACTTACTGCATTATATCCAAGTGTAAGAACAAATGTAATGACATTAAAGCAGAAGTTCTTAACCCCATCCTTCCAGGGACCCAACCGGGCCGCTTCCCGTATTGCAGGTAAATTCAAACCAAGGCATGCAAGTCTTAAAGGGAAAGTCCATCACAAAAAGGCAACCATTTCCTATAGTTTAACTTAAAAAAATAGAATGGAAAGCAAATATTTTTGCAGTTTTCCAAAATTTGTGACCACGACACTAAATTAAAGAGCTAAATTCCTTCTAATTTGGGCCAAGGCATTGAGGGAGGGTGGGGGGGAGGGGGGTTAGGAAGTGAACCACTACTCTGGATGCCTTAGATCAGGGGTGTCAAACTGAGGCCCTCCAGCTGTTGGGAAACTACAACTCCCATCGTGCATTTGTATAAACTATAACAGTGGGCATGATGGAAGTTGTAGTTTCCCAACAGCTGGAGGGCCGCAGTTTGACACCCCTGCCTTAGATGATTCTCAAATATCATAAAATAACATGTGTTGCCCAATATGAACTTAGTATGTTAATCTTTAACCCCTTAAGCCGAACGCCTGAAAAGTACTGAATGACCAGCACAGTTTTTTTAGTTTTTGCCTCCTTGCGTTTTTAACAGTTGTAACTTTTTTATTTTTCAATGAGCAGTTGGATGAGGCCCCCATTTTATTTGAGACGAGTTGTACTTTATGGGGGAATAGTTTAAGTTCACTTATAAATAACTGCAGAATTTTTTTTCAATTTAAAAAAAAAAAAATGTTTTTGTTTTCTCTTACATTTTTTTACACCATTCAGATTTCACACTTAACAACTTGTTAGATTGATTCTACAGGTTATTATGGTCGTGTGGATACCTAATATGTGTAGAGTGGGGTTTTTTGTGTGTAATGTCTGCACAATTATTTTTGATTAAATATTTATTTTTATTTTATTATTATTTTTATAATTTTTTTTTACACTTTTTATGTTTTTTACTTTTTTTTTGCTAATACATTATAATCTGTGTCAGTCTGACACAGGCAGTGATCAGGGCAGCTCACAGTCTACCCTGATCACTGGCTTCTTACACAGACCGCCCGGGGGCTACTCTAGGTCCCCAAGGCTGACTGTGGAAATGTTCCCCGGGCTCTGTCGGGTGACCGGGTGTTCCTATAACCAGACAGAGCAGGGTAACCCTTTGATTGCGCTGCGGTGACGAACTGCGGCAAACAAAGGGTTAAAGCACCGAAGAGCGGAAGTTTCCCTCGCTCCACAGCGCTTGCAGGAGATGTGCTGGGAACAGGGCTGTGAAGTACAGTCCCGAACCCAGCGCTGCTGCGGCGCCGGGCGCCACAAACTCCGACGTCGTTGCAGACGAACGACCTGCACCAGCCGACGTCAAAAGACGGTGGGCGGTCGTTAAGGAGTTAATGGTTGGGTCCCGGGAAATGCTGGACTGACTAAAAAGAAGGAGCAGCGTCTTCAAGAATATTCCCAACAAAGCCCCACTTAAAGGGTTTTTTTTCCTACAAAGATTAGCTTTCAACATGTAGGGAACGATAAATAAAGACTTACTACATACATTGGTCTTTTGATTTTACCTATGGAGATATGAGACAATTTCTCTGCTCTAAGATCCATATCTCTGCTATCTGATTAGAGCAGAGAGGAAGGAGTGAACTGACCATGGTTAAGCAGACTAATTATCTATAACAAGATTAGGATTTGTTTACAGATAAGCCATTGTTTTCACTCCTCGGAGCATGGGTAGCTTTTTTTTACTGAAGTTTAAATCTCCTGCACTGCTCTTTGTAATGTCTCAGCTAGTTACAGAGAAGCTAAATATGCTAATTACTGCTATAGAACCCCACACAACCTGACCAGACCAGAATGAATAAAAAGCTGACTGTGACTGTGAAACTGCAGAGTGAGAAAACCCCTTTAAGAAATGCCAGAATTTTGTAGAAATCTTTGTAAAAATTGTCCATATGAGACCCTACTAGAGGAAATAAGGGAATGTATCTCTTTTATAAGTGTGAATAAAATTTAAGGGCTCCTGTTCATGGCAATATTATGCTTATAGACCCCCTGTGGTAGCACATACAGCCTGCATGGGCCATAATTTGGATTTACAGACATTCCTTGTGCCTTTATGAGGATCAGATAAACCGTAATGCTGCACGATCCAAAATTTATGGACGTCTTCAATAACTATCCTGCAACTCCTTTTCAGGTTTTCGTGTAGGCCGTAGTATTATGAATGGCAGAAATCTTTCTGCCTACTTGATCAGATGAGGCTGTTGCTATGAAACTGGCTCAAACAACTATCTGGACTAACAGCTGACCATGCTGCACATGTGAGCTTAATTATGGGGAATGGTTAATTGCTAGCTTTCTATAAAGCTGAGCTTACTTGGTGGCTGGTGCAGAGTATACTGTAACCTGAGAACTTGTGTCTTGTGAGCTGCTTGCATTCTGCTTCTAGAATTTTGTCCTGTTTTGGTTAGTGGGAAGGTGGACAATCTCAGAATCCACAGTCCCTTGATGGATCATGCAGCGCCCTAAGGGACGATCACCTGGGAATGGTACTGTCTTAAAAGGAACCTGTTACATGGATCCTGCTATTTGATCTGCAGGCAGCATGTTATAGAGCAGGAGGAACTGGGGAAACTGGTATACAGTTTGATGGGAAATAATTTAGTAGAACTTGTAATCTCTTTATTTAAATGACTGCCCATTCTGGGTTAAGGAGTCCACTAGTCCATCTTGTAGACTCCTTAAAAGGGTTTTTTCACCACAATGATTAACATGTAGGGAAAGGTAAATTTAGAATATTACCAAATACATTACTGTTATGATTTTGCTTTGGTCAGGAGATAAAGATGATTTTATCTCCTCTTAAGCTAGGTTCACACGGCTTAAATGGAGGGCGTAATTACGCCCCGCAATTACGCCGTGTGGCCGGGGGCGGGGGTGGGATGGGGGGGAGTGCGGGGGGGCCGGCACCTCGCCGGCCCATAGACTTGCATTACCAGCTGCGCGTATACGCCGCTAGTAATTCACATGTCAATTATCTCCCCGCCCGGCGGATTCGCTGAGCAGGGAGAGGAGATGTAATCCATAGTTCTCTATAAGAACTGTGGATTACCGTAATGAATTGGACGTATTCCAGACGCGCAGTACGGCACGTAATTACGGACTGAAATACGGCCCATTTTAAGCCGTGTGAACATTGCTTTAGAGCACACAAGTTTCTCTCGTTACCGACCACCTCTCCCCACTTTTCTCTAATCTGTCTCTACATTCTCAGTTATGGGATAATCTTCACTTTTGTGCAGGGTTAGGGGATTTCAGAAGACTTGTCGCCTGGTTTACTGCCAAGTAGATGTGTGATGCAGTCATGGTAACCAGCCATTTCCCATTTGACCCTCAAAAAGCACAAAAAAACAGGCCCTAGCGATGCAAGATTGGGGTTGCCACCAATGAAGTTGATTCTTGGGTCCCCCCGATTGAGTTGATTCTTGGATCCCACCTCTGAAGTTGATTCTTAGTGTGCCCCAGTGAAGTTGATCTTTTGGGACCACTAGTGAAGTTGATCTTTAGGGACCAACAGTGGAGTTGATTCTTGGAGCCCACCAGTGGAGTTGATTCTTGGAGCCCACCAGTGGAGTTGATTCTTGGAGCCCACCAGTGGAGTTGATTTTTGGGACCCACCAGTGGAGTTGATCTTTGTGGACCACCAGTAGAGTTGATCCTTGGTTCCCACCAGTGGATTTGATCCTTGGGGCCCACCTGTGGAGTTGATCTTTGGGGTTTACCCTTGGAGTTGATCCTTGGGATCCACCACTGGAGTTGATTCTTGAAGCCCACCAGTGGAGTTGATTCTTGATGCCCACCAGTGAAATAGATTCTTGGGGCCCACCAGTGAAATAGATTCTTGAGGCCCACCTGCGGAGTTGATCATTAGAGCCCACCAGTTGCGTTAATTCTTAGGGCCCACCAGTTGAGTTGATTTTTAGGGCCCACCGGTGGAGCTTATTTCTGGAACTCTCTCTACAGCTCCTGTACAGTCCTGCAATGAATCTTGAACTCTGCATCTTGCTTTCTAATTCTCTTTCTTTCTCCATGAAGAGGTGCCCTTGGCCCCACCAGTGGTTTCCCTCTTTCCCCTGTGGGCCACTCTGAGACTGAACCCTAGTGGTGCATTACTGCATCAGAGCCTACAAGAGGACCCCCTGGGTTATTGATGTCCTTCCAACCCCGCTCTTTGTTGCTATGGTGGCCAAAGCATTATTTGCTGATAAAGGATCTCAAAATTAATATTTGCATTGGGAAATTTTCATTTTTAATAAGTTATCCCTCTCAGAAACTACAGCACTAGTAAAACTCCTACTGCACTGGCATATTGAGCAGATTTTGCAGCGTGAAAAGAAAAATGAATGGAATTGCTGTAATGAAATGCTCCACTGGGTCCGTTATGGAACGGATGCTGGCGGGGGAAGGGGAGCAGACATTATAACGCCACTCTACACCACGTGACCTCAGCTGAATTTACTCCAACAGCAGGTTACCAAAGGGAATAAAATCATCCAATTAAATCAAGGACCAGAGAGGATGATGTCTACATGTGTTTACACGGGCCGTGATCGCTCTTACAGGAAGGCTGACTACCGGGGAGCGTCATGTGATGGATCATAAATCACATATATATAGATGTGGCAGGCGGCACAGGATGGAGGACGGGGATGAGCTTTACTTAATTAGCTCAGAGCATATCGAATGAGTCAAGGAGACGGTGAAGCCAATAATGTACATTATATAGTCAACCTAAAGCCATATGTAAGGCCCAAACCCTTTGGTGGGAAAAAAGTTAGAATTTTTTTTATCAACATATTATGGCGCAGTCTGAATAATTATGTAGTTACATATAGTTATCCCATCAAGTTCAATCATCCTGTGGCCTGGCTGTTCCAGAAGACGTCAAAGCCATGTTAAAGGGGTGTTTGCACCATGCACAGGGCCGGACTGGGAATAAAAATCAGCCCTGGCACTAAGCCCCCAGCAGCCCACATACAATATCCGCTTAAAACATTTTCCTTGTTCTCGCACCTCGCCACTTTCTAAAATAAACTACACTATAAAGCTGCTTTCCCACGGAGCGTTTTTGGTGCATTTTTTATGTGTTTTTGGTGCGTTTTTGTGCAGAAAGGCAGAGCAGTTAATGCTGAACATTTCTGCACAAAAAAACGCATCAAAAATGCACCAAAACCGCTCTGTGTGAGAGCCCCCTACACACAAGCAAGAGAGAAACAGTGGTGCAGAGAAACCCCTCGTCACAGAGTCAGGTGTGCACTTGCTTTACAATCAGGGACGAGCCCACACTGACACTACATAAGCACCAACATAACCTACAGTTTATAGCCAGGCAGGTCAGTATATAGCCAGGCAGGGCAGTATGGGGCAGTATTTAGCCAGGCTGGGCAGTATATAGCCAGGCAGGGCAGTATGGGGCAGTATATAGCCAGGCAGGGCAGTATATAGCCAGGAAGGGCAGTATATAGCCAGGCAGGGCAGTATATAGGTATGCAGGGCAGTATGGGGCAGTATATAGGTATGCAGGGCAGTATATAGGTATGCAGGGCAGTATGGGGCAGTATATAGCCAGGCAGGGCAGTATATAGGTATGCAGGGCAGTATGGGGCAGTATATAGCCAGGCAGGGCAGTATGGGGCAGTATATAGGTATGCAGGGCAGTATGGGGCAGTATGGGGCAGTATATAGGTATGCAGGGCAGTATATAGCCAGGCAGGGCAGTATGGGGCAGTATATAGCCAGGCAGGGCAGTATGGGGCAGTATATAGGTATGCAGGGCAGTATGGGGCAGTATATAGGTATGCAGGGCAGTATGGGGCAGTATATAGCCAGGCAGGGCAGTATATAGGTATGCAGGCAGGGCTAGTAGTTTAAAAAAAATAATAAAACCAATACTTACCTGATGTCTCTGCTTCCTCTTCTCCTCTTGCCTCCTCCGGAGCGGCGGCCGCTGGCAGCAGAGCGAGGGCCGCAGAGCTGGCGCTCGATGACGTCATCACATCGCGCGCCTGCCCCGCGGCCTCCTGGGAGCTGAACAGATGGGATCAGTAGATCCCCGCAGTTCAGCCTCGGCTGCTGCATGCACCGCGCGGGGCAGGCGGTGGCCGTGATGGCTGCATGGCTGGGTCAGTGACCCGGCCGTGCAGCGAGGGGGGCTTGTCGGCCCCCTGCCACAGGGTTCAGGTCGCAGATGCGACCATTGCGGCCCCTATGCGTGCGCCGGCACTCGGGGCCCGCCGGGGGGGATACACCGGTCCCCTCGGCGGGCGCTCCGAGCCGGCCCTGCGGCCTCGGACCCCAGCGGCCCGCCGGGCAAATGCCGGTTTGCCCTATGGGCAGTCCGGGCCTGACCATGCACATTGATGGCATCGAAGCCTGATTGGTGCAGGTCCTACCTCTGAGCCCCCATCTATCTCAGGAACAGCCCATGAAAAGTGTTGGCTCAGAATGTAGAGCCGGTGGCGCTTGTACTTGACTCTAGAGCCGGTGCCTCTGGCACTTTACTCTCCATTCTCTTCTATGGGACTACAGCCGAACACCCCAGTCCCCTGGAATGGGAACTCCCATAGAAGAGAATAGAGAGTCGTGTACAAGTGTGACCAACTCTCCATTCTAATCCATCACTTTTAGAGGCCCATTCCCATGATTGGTGTAGGTCCCAGACGCAGGACCCGCACCCAACACAGTTTGATGCTCGACTCTCCATTCTCTTCTATGGGAGTACGGCCGAACAACCCGTTCCTCTGGAATGGGAATTCCCATAGAAGAGAATGGAGAGTCATGTACATGTCATGTTCTAAGCCGACACTTTTAGGGGCCTGTTCCATGTTTTCACCATGTACATTGATGGCATCAAAGCCTGATTGGTGCGGGTCCTACTTCTGGGCCCCCATTTATATCGGGAAAACCCCATGAAAGTGTTGGCTCAGAATGTAGAGCCGGTGGCACTTGCACTCAACTCTCCCTTCTCTTCTATGGGAGTGCGGCAAACACCCCGTTACCCTGTAATGTGAACTCCCATAGAAGAGAATGGAGAGTCGTGCACAAGTGTGACTAATTCTCTTTTAGTGGCCGGATTGGTGTAGGTCCCAGAGGTAGGACCCACACGTAACACATTTTGATGCCGTGGGACAACCCCCTTATCGCAGTTTTGATGTCATCTGGAACAGTCAGGTTGCAGAATGATTGAACTTGATGGGATAACTATATGTAACTTAAATTATTCAGACTGGGTCATAATATGTTAAAACAAATTCAAAGCTTTCTCCAATGGGCGTCCAAAAGACTTTGATGAAATATCCTATCAATGTGCCTTCAAAGTCTATGGTGGGAAGACCACTTTAAGTAAGCTCAACTGTTTTTAAACTTTTTAATACTAATTCATGGGGGATTGGATGATCAAGAAATTCATTTTTTGGACCTCACCTTTTACCATCATAAGGCAGAAATTAATTCCAAAAATGTTTTTTAAAAAAGGTAGATTTGAACAATTATGTTCATTTTTCCAGTAACCATTATAATAAACGGATCCATAATGTGCCACTTGGGCAATTTAGAAGAATATGAAAGAATTGTACTCCAGATGTAGTATTTAATGATCAAGCAGGACACATTACTAAAAAATTTAAGCAAAAAGACTATCCTGATACCCTAGAAGAGAAAGCTCAAGAAAGAGCTGGCAGTTTTTCTCAGAAAGATTATCTAACCGCCAATAAAAAAAAAGTGGAATCAACAGAAAATGATTTTTAAGTTGAATTTTATTACCGCCTACTTTACGCAACATAGAGAATTTCATCAAATTTTATTAACATTTGGAGATTTTAAGATCAGACCCCATTTTAATGCAGAATATCCTTCCCCCCCTCAAAAAAAACCCCAAGTAACTTATCGTAGAGCTAAAACATTAAAAGGGTTTTGCCACAATTTAATTTCATACCTCCTGCATCCAGCTCTTCAGCTCTGTGTTCTCAGAAGGGGGCGTGTGTGATTTGTTTGAATTGCATATCATGTGACCCAGCAGGATGACATCACCAGGCCTTTCCTCTCTCTAGTCAAAGAAAGGTCTGTTTATGTATAAAGCTGTGAGTAGCTGAGAGGTAAAGTTTTTACCTCACAGCACAAGGGTCCTAGGTTCAAATCCCTGCAGGAACCAAACCTGTGGATTTTTTCTTCTCTTTATCAATGCACAAACCTCATTGAGTTTTCTTTTTTTATTTATTTGCACTGTTTGACTAATTACTAAGGAGTACAGAGGACGGGAGTAGAGTGACAGCACCTGGGGTTGAGCACTTCTTCAGCAGTGAGTGTGTGTGATTACTAAGGAGTACAGAGGACGTAAGTAGAATGACAGCAACCTGGGTTTTGAACACTGGCTCAGCAGTGAGTGTGTGTGATTACTAAGGAGTACAGAGGACGGGAGTAGAGTGACAGCACCTGGGGTTGAGCACTTCCTCAGCAGTGAGTGTGTGTGATTACTAAGGAGTACACAGGACAGGAGTAGAATGACAGGGCCTGGGGTTTGAACATTCAGCTGCCTGAGAGGAGAGGTGATGTCTGAGCATGTCTGGCCAGGAGTGAGGAGCTCTCAGCCCTGGCCGTATCCCCTAAAGATGAGCTGTGAACAATGGATCACTAAGGCAGCAGCTAAAACATAAATGGTGCAGAATTTTTAATAATGATGAATGGTGAAAATGTTTATTATTTAGTTTGCAAGTTTCTCACATTAATTTTACTTTGTGGCAAAACCCCTTTAAAAGGGATATTAGCACCACCACGACTTAGCATTCAAAGAAAAATTATTTTAAAAAATGGCTACAGAATGTGGAGTTTATCCCTGTAGGTGTCCAACTGGCAAATCTTGTTATATTTTGCAACCAGGGAATTATTTCACATTATCAGTTACAAAAGAAAATTTTAAAATTAGATCTAGACTTTCTTCTAACTCCACTTTTGTTACATATTTCATTACTTGCGAATGCCACAAGCAATATATACCATGTGTCCTCGAAAATAAGACATCCCCCGAAAATAAGACCTAGTGCATTTTTTTATGCAATTCAGAATTTGGCTGCTGATGTTTGTGATGAAATCACTGCAGTATATTAATACATGTGGATTTTTGTTCAACAATAAATGTGAATTCTTGTTCAGGAGCAAAAATTAATATAAGACACTGTCTTATTTTTGGGGAAACAGGGTAGATAGAACTACTACAAAGTTATCTCAAAGAATGAAGAACCATAGATATAATATTAAAAAACAAAGCACATTGTATAGTCTACCTGGACATTTACAATATGACCATTCTGCAGACAGTCCCACTTTTTCAGTTTAGCCGATCAAATAGATATTGATAATCCTAATAAGTTACAGATTTTGATAAATAGGGAGATGTACTGGATTTTCAAGCTGAATACTTTATCCCCATTTGGTCTCAATGAGGCTCAAGAGTTCATTATCTAATTTAATATTATCTATCATGTAACATTTTAATATCTGTTTTAAATAGTAATCACTTTTTTAATAGTTTGGTAGTAATTTATACACTTTTTTTGGTTCGTGTTAATATATACACTTTTTAGGTAAAATTCTGTATTTAAAGTGTTGTCATTTAATTTGCTTTCATGAGGTTTCAGCTACTAGGGTTTACACATACATGCATTATACTATACGCCATTAACGTTATTTTGCACGTATATAGTTACATAGTTAGTACAGTTGAAAAAAAGACACGTGTCCATCAAGTTCAACCAAGGGTGAAGGGAGGGAGACAAGGAGTTCAAGCCCAGCCTCCCCACTGGTGAATGCCCTGAAACCCACAAGGCAAGAACCAATCTGCTCCAGAGGAGACCCCATCTCTGACCCCGGAGCCGTCACCAGACAGGATCCAGAATTTTACA
The DNA here is from genome assembly GCA_025379985.1 of Phyllomedusa bahiana. Lineage (NCBI taxonomy): Eukaryota > Metazoa > Chordata > Amphibia > Anura > Hylidae > Phyllomedusa > Phyllomedusa bahiana. Next base: position 13,447 of record JAODAL010050494.1, read on the forward strand.
TGGCTACCTACGCATTGATATTCCGTAGTTTCAGGTAGGTATCTAAGCCTTTCTTGAAACCCTCACCTGTTCCTGCTGTGACCAGCTCCTCAGGCGGCTATTCCACAGATTCACAGTTCTTACAGTGAAGAACGCTTTTCTCCTCTGGAGATTGAACCCTTTTTTCTCCAGCTGAAGGGAATGTCCCCCATTTTTTTTTTGAGTGGGCTTTACATGAAATAATTCTTCCCCATACTTTTTGTAGGGACCATTTATATATATTAATCATGTCCCCCGAAGTCATCTTGTCTCAAGACTAAATAAGTTCAATTCTACTAACGTGTGCAGAACCATACGTTGTATTTGGTGTATATTGCTTTTAATCTATATGGGGAGGAAGGGATGCCTCCATTTTTGGTTTCTGCACCCCGCCCACTTTCACAGGCTGTTATATGAGTGCAGCTTGCAGGTTTGGTGTTTTTTTATTTTCTTTCTCTCTGGATAATGGAGGTCAGTTGACCCAGTGAGAGGCCTGAATTTGGCTCTATTGAGAGGTAAAGATAGCGTAGGACTGCCCGACCTGAGATCACGTTGTAAGTTCGTGGGTGGCTTAAGCATTTTTTGATCAAAAATATGTGAACCAAGAATCTCAAAGTTTTTTCATGTATGATAGATAGCATAAATGCTTCTTTAGGGATTTCCATGTAATGTATTGCAATTCTACTAACCTCTCCTCATAACCAAGATGCTCCATTCCCCTTATTAGTTTGGTTGCTCGTCTTTGCACTTTCTCTAAGATGCTCCATTCCCCTTAAAAGTTTGGTTGCTCGTCTTTGCACTCTCTCTAGCTCCATTACATCTATTCTTTAAACTGGGGCCCAGAACTGAACAGCATATTCTAGGTGAGATTGCACCAATGCTTTATACAGTGGTAGAATTACATCGTCCCGCGAGTCCATGCCTCTTTTAATACACACCAATATCTTACTTGCCCTAGAGGCAGCTGATTGACATTGCATGCTGTTCTGTAGTCTATGATCTACAAGAACGCCCAGATCTTTCTCATCAAGTGATTCTCCCAGTTTTTATCCCCCTATCAATCTACCTTTATGATGTTCTATCAAGGCTAATATGTTTGCAGTGTATTATAAGATGTTAACATAAATTTATATGTACCTTTTATATATTGTTTATATAGATTTACGCTTGTAGTGGACCTTCTAGCCTCTTGTTTTGGGGCAACAGTGGCGTGTATTGCCGGACACGTCAATGATGTTCTCTGGCGGGATTAAGGTTATTTGTTTGCATTTTAATATATATTAAAGAGGTATTTTCGCTACAAGGATCATATCTCAGATTATGGGGACAGTAAAAATATGCACTTTTATAATTGGGTTGCAATACCTAAGTCACTTACTATAGCAGATATGAGCTTTTCTCTGCATCTGTTTTCTATTTCTGCTGCTGCTAGTCGGGACACGCCCCCTTTTCTGTGATTGGCTAGTCGGGACACGCCCTGAGTCGATTCCGCCCTGGACACGCCCCCTGCATTGTGATTGGCTAGCTGACATTTCATTCAGCATTTTGGGATACGCCCCCAGACAGGAAACGCCCCAGACACGCCCCCTGCACTGTGATTGGCTGCCTGCACACTCTGTGTTTACTCCCCTCTGAGCTGTTAAAAAAAAAAAAAAAAGTAAAACCAGCTATGTGAGAGGGCTGCTGGCTCTATACTCATCTCACAGCTCCAAGGTGAATGATCTGGTTAATTACTGACTGTTTAACTCATAGATCCCATCATATAACACAGTCTCATGTCCTGTGTTCCCTCCATATAACACAGTCTTATGTCTTCTTTTCCCTCCATGTAACACAGTCACACAGTCTCCTGCCTGATAACAGAGGGGGAGGGGAGGGGTAGTGTGCATTTCTCACATGTGTTTCATCAGTTCAGGCTGTGTGTATAACTGGTTAAAGCACAGCAAGGAGCTTGTGGAGCCAGCCTGAAGCTCTGCAGACAAGAGAACATTGCAGGAGGATGCATAGCTGTCCTCTTCAGACAACCTTCCCCTTCCCCTGCTAACACAGAATGATGATGTCACAGCTCTTCAGTGAGGACAGACACGCCTGCTAAGAGGAGAGACTCGCCCCTGGATTTCAAATTCAATTCATAGAATTAGCTGAAGAGCACGAACAGTTCAAACGATAAAACTCCTTTAAGTATGTTTTATGGAAACTTTGTACATGATTTATGAATGTGAATTTAGCAAACGTATTGTGAATATCACAAGTATGTATAAAAACCATTGAGTACACCAGATATTATGTATCGGAGGCTGAACATCATATACTATTTAAATGATCCGCTATAGTGCTGGTACGATTCCTGATGAAGCATGCAAGGGGCTGCATGCGAAACGCATTGATTTTATTCATGTTTTTATATATTTCCTAGTGCCAATAAATGGACACAAAGTTATATAGCAGTGTCCTTGGCATATATTCTCTAATAGCAGAGCGCCTATACTTTCCCTTTTGGGACTTGAATGTCCATTTGGTTCTTCACTATCTCCCTGGTATATCGTTGGTGCAGAAATCCAGGTGTTCATTGGAAGTGTGACAGCTACATTGGTGGATATTTACACTGTACGCTATTATATGAGTTGTACCATTATTCGCACAACTTGCCAGTGAGCCATTTGTTTTTAAAATTTCCTTTCCAAGTGTGAAATCCACATCAAAGGTTGTTTTTTGTTCTTCCCCGTTCCCTTGGTTTTTTTCTTTTCCACAACAATTGTTTCATATAACCCTATTTTCCCACGAGCTCACCCTCCCTCTATTTTATAACCCTAATTCACAGACTCGCTCCTCTCCCTATCAAAAAACCCTATATTTTCCAGAGCTCGCTCCCTCCCTATCATATAACCCTATAATAAAGAGCTCACTCCATCCCTCTATCATAAAACCCCCTATGATTCCAGAGCTCAGCTTCTTCCCTATCACATAACCCCTATATATCACAAGCTCAGTCCTCTCCTTATCATAAAACCCCTTAAACCGGCTCACCCCTCCCCTCTACATAAAACCCTATATTCACAGACCACTCCTCTCCCTCTATCAAAAAACCTATATACACAGACTCAGCTCCTCTCCTCTATCATAAACCCTATATTCACAGAGCTCCTCCTCTCCCTCAATCAAAAAACCTATATATCACAGCCACCCTCGCTATCAAAAACCCAATATATCACAGAGCCAGCTCCTCTCCTCTATCATAAAACCCCTATAAAACAAGGGGGCTCAGCTCCAAACCCTCATCATAAAACCCCTAGTATTCCCAGACCCAGCTTCTCTCCTCTATCACTAACCCTATATATCACAGAGCCAGTCCCTCCTCTATCAATAACCCTATATATCACAGAGCTCAGCCCCTTCCTCTACAATAACCCTATAAATCACAGAGCTCAGCTCCTTTCCCCCTCTATCAAAAATCCTATATATCACAGAGCTCACTCCTCTCCTCTATCATATCCCCAAAAATTCACAGACCAGCTCCTCTCCCTCTATCATAAAAACCCTAAACACAGCTCACTTCTCTCGCTATCTATAACCCTATATATCCAGAGCTCAGCTTCTCTCCTCTACATATAACCCTATAATCACCGAGCTCAGCTCCTCTCCTCTACCAAAAACCCAAAAACAAACCAGCTTCCCTCTCCCTCAATCAAATTTAACCCTAATATCAAAAGCTCACTTCTCTCCTCTATCATATAACCCAATATCACAGAGCCAGCTTCTCTCCCTATCATAAAACCCTATATACACCGAGCTCAGCTCCTCTCCTCTACCAAAAACCCCATATATCACAGAGCTCAGCCCCTCCTTACATATAACCCAATATCACAGAGCCTGCTCCCTCCTCTATCAAAACCCATATTCAAAGAGCCCCACTCCTCTCCATCATATAACCCATATATCACAGAGCTCAGCTCCTCTCCTCTATCATTTAACCCCTATATATCAAAAACTCCAGCTTTCCCCCCTTATCATATAACCCTTTTAATATTCACAGAGCTCAGCTCCCCTCCTCATCAAAACCCTATATAACACAAGCTCACTCCTATCCCTCTATCATATAACCCTTTTAAATCCAAGCTCACTTTCTCCTCTATCACTAACCCTATATATCACAAGCCAGCCCCTCTCCTCTATCAATAACCCTATATATCACAGACTCACTCCCTCCTCTACCCTAAACCCCTATAAAAACAAGCTCAGCCCTCTCCCCTATCATAAACCCTATAATCACAAGCTCAGCTCCCTCCCTATCTAAACCCATATATCACAGAGCTCAGCTCCCTCCCTCTATCATATAACCCTATATACACAGCTCAGCTCCTTCCTCATCATAAAACCCCTATATATCACAAGCTACCCTCCTCTCCCCTCTATCATAAAACCCAAATTCACAGCTCAGCTCCCTCCTCTATCAAAAAACCCTAAAATATCACAGAGCTCAGTTTCTCTCCTCATCATATAACCCTATAAACACAAACCAGCTTCTCTCCTCACAATAACCCTATAACACGACTCACTTCCTCCCTCTACATAAACCCTATATTTCACAGAGCTCATCCCTCCCCTATCAAAATAACCCAATAACAAAGGGCCAGCTTCTCTCCTCTATCATAATCCCTATATATCACAGAGCCCCTTTCTCTCCCTCTATCATAAAACCCCCCTAAAATTTCACAGAGCTCACTTCTCTCCTCTATCATAAAACCCATAAAACACAGAGCCAGCTTCTATCCTCTATCAAAAACCCTTAAAATCACAGAGTTTCGCTCCTCTCCTCATCATATAACCCAATTTTCACAGACTCAGCTCCTCTCCTCTACATATAACCTATATATCACAGAGCTCTGCTCCTCTCCTCTATCAATCCCCTAAAATTCCAGAGCTCAGCTCCTCTCCATCAATAACCCATATATCACAGACTCACTTCTCTCCCTCTATAAATATAACCCTTATATCACAAAAAGCTCACTTCTCTCCCTCTTCAAAAACCCCCTATAATATCAAAAGAGCTCAGCCCTCCCCTATCTAAACCCTTATATCACAGAGCTCAGCCCACCCCTTCAATAACCCAATGTATTCCAACTTCGCTTTCTCCCTATCACTAACCCTATATATCACAAGCTAAGCTCCTCCCTCAACATATAACCCTATATACACAGAGCTCACTCCTCTCCTTACAAAAACCCTATATATCACAGCCCCTCACCCTCTCCTCTACATAAAACCCAATATATCACAGAGCTCAGCTCCTGCCCTCTATCATATAACCCTATTTTATCACAGAGCTCAGCTCCTCTCCTCTATCATAATACCCTATATATCACAGAGCTCGCTCTCTTTTTTCTATCAATAACCCTATATATCACAGCTCAGCTTCCTTTTCGTCTATCATATAAACCCTATATATCCACAGAGCTCAGCTTCCTCTCCTTAATCATATAACCCTATATAATCACCGAGCTACTCCTCTCCTCCCCATATAACCCTATATATGACAGAGCTCAGCTTCTCCCCCTTTCAACATATAACCCTATAATATCACAGAGCTCAGCCCCTTCTTCCTCTAAAATATAACCCTATATATCACAGAGCTCGCTACTATCCTCTATAAAATAAACCTATATATCACAGAGCTTCCAGCTCCTCTCCATCATATAACCCTATATATCACAGAGCTCATTTCTCTCCCTCTATCATAACCCTATATATCACAGAGCTCAGCTTCCCCTCCCCTTATCATATAACCCCTATATATTCACAGAGCTCAGCTCCTCTGCTCTATCATATAACCCTATATAACACAGAGCACAGCTCCTTCCCCTCTATCAATAAACCCTATTATTCCCAAGCTCAGCTTCTCGCCCTATCACATAACCCTATATATCACAGAGCTCAGCTCCTCTCCTCTATCATATAACCCAATATATCACAGAGCTCAGCTCCTCTCCTCTTTTCCAATTAAACCCTATATTCACAGAGTCAGCTTCTCCCCTCTATCATAAACCCTATAATAACAAGAGCTCAGTTTCCTCTCCTCTAACATAAACCCAATTATATAAACAGAAGCTCAGCTTCTCTCCCTCATATACATCTATATATATCACAGAGCTCAGCTCCTCTCCCTCTACATAATTAACCCTATATAACACAGAGCTCAGCTCCTATCCCTATCATATAACCCTATGATTCCAGAGCTCAGCTTTCCTCTCCTCTACACATAACCCATATATCACAAAAGCTCAGCTCCTCTCCTCTATCATATAACCCTAAATATCACAGACTCAGCTCCCTCTCCTCTAAAATATAACCTATATACAAGAGCTCACTCCTCTCCCTCCTATCATATAACCCATATATCACAGGAGCTCACTCCTCTCCCTATCCTATAACCCAAAATATATTCACAGAGCTCAGCTTCTCTCCTAATCATATAACCCTATAATCACAGCTCAAGCTCCTCTCTTTCTATCATATAACCCTATATATCACAGAGCTCAGCCTCCTCTCCCTCTATCATAAAACCCTAATATCACAGCTCAGCTCCTCCCCTATCATAAACCTATATATCACAGAGCTCAGCTTCTCTCCTCTATCATATAAACCCTATATATCACCGAGCTCAGCTCCTCTCCTCTACCATATAACCCTATATATGACAGAGCTCAGCTTCTCTCCCTCTATCATATAACCCTATATATCACAGAGCTCAGCTTCTCTCCTCTATCATATAACCCTACATATCACAGAGCTCAGCTCCCATATAACCCTATATATCACAGAGCTCAGCTTCTTTCCCTATCATATAACCCTATAATAATCACAGAGCTCACTTCTCTCCCTCTATCATATAACCCATATATCACAGAGCTCAGCTTCTCTCCCTCTATCATATAACCCTATATATCACAGAGCTCAGCTTCTTTCCTCTATCATATAAGCCTGACTTGAGTCAGACCAGTGATATCCCCGACTCCTGGCTGATGACGAGAACTTCCGTTCCTGGCGGGGAGTCGGCGCTGGAGTGCATTCACAGTCAGAAGAGACAGGAAAGGAAAAATGAATATGTATAACAGGTATGGTTTTAAATTTTTCAAGTTTTTAAAGGATGTGTGCAGCGTTTGCAATTTTAAATGTTTGTTTTTAATTGTGACAAAAGAAAAACTGTTTTTTAATAGTAGTATAAAGGAAGGAAAAAGGGCGACATAGGATTGGGTACTTCACAAAAGAGGTGGCGCACTTGTAGACTATTTAGAGAAAGGAGATTGTGAATATTGTCAGAACTCCTGAGGAAGCGTGCGAGGATGCACGCGAAACGCGTTGAGTCTGTTTGCTATTGATTGTTTTTTTATACATTTATATTTAAAAAAAAATAAAATTCTCAGAATACAAAGAGGATTTTTAACCTTTCCTTTATATCAAACAGAAAGAATGTTAAATTTGATAATATAAGCCTAGCACACCTCCGCTCCCATTTATGGCTGGATAGCCAGAAGTGGAAAAAAAAAGCTATATACCTTCCTCTTGCCCCTTGTGGGTGAGGCCACGAGTGGAAACCCTTTTGGGGCACTGGCGGCTGATGGTGGAAATATACCGACAACGCTCTTTATATGCGTTGTAACCATACATGTAAACAAGCTCAGGTGAGCAAACTAATCAAATTGATACTTTTAATATCTAAAATACTACACCCATATTTGGGCCCTGTCTGTCCCTATCCCTTCTCTTTTCTCTTTTGGGTGAGCATCATCCCATTTCGGTTGGAGGCCTAAGGAGAGGAGTGTGGATACACCCACTTATACATCATATATATAACCCTATATATCAGAGCTCAGCTTCTCTCCTCTATCATATAACCCTATATATCACAGAGCTCAGCTCCTCTCCTCTATCATATAACCCTATATATCACAGAGCTCAGCCCTCTCCTCTATCATATAACCCTATAATCAAAGAGCTCAGCTTCTCTCCTCTATCATATAACCCTATATATCACAGAGCTCAGCTTCTCTCCTCAATCATATAACCCTATATATCACAGAGCTCAGCTCCCCTCCTCAATCATATAACCTTACATAAACAAAGAGCTCAGCTTCTCTCCTCTATCATAAAAACCCTATATAAACACAGAGCTCAGCTCCCCTCCTCTATCATAAACCCTATATATCAGAGCTCAGCTTCTCTCCTCTATCATATTAACCCTATATATCAGAGCTCAGCTTCTCCCCCTCTAATATAAACCCTATATACACAGAGCTCACTTCTCCCCTATCATATAACCCATAATCACAGACTCAGCTTTTCCCCTCTATCATATAACCCTATATATCACAGAGCTCAGCTTCCCCTCCTCTTCATATAACCCTATATACACAGAGCTCAGCTCTCTCCTCTATCATATAACCCTATATATCACAGAGCTCAGCTCCCCTTCTCTACATATAACCCTATATATCACAAAAGCTTTTAGATTCTTCTCCCTACATTTTAACCCTAATATCACAAAAGCTCCAGCTCCTCATCAATAAACCCTATATATCACAGAGCTCAGCTTCTCTCCCTCTATCATATATTTATATATAGTGAAGGAAATAATTATTTGATCCCTTGCTGATCAAATAATGTCTTTGTCATTGGAAAAATTTCACAGTCTATAATTTTAAGGCAGGTTAATTTTTAAAATCAGAAATCACATGTAAAATTATATAAATATTAAATTTTCATTTGCAGTGAGAAATAAGTATTTGATCCCTCTGGCAAACAAGACTTAATACTTGGTGGGAAAACCCTTGTAGCAAGACAGCAGTCAACTTTTTTTGTAGTTGATGATGAGGTTTGCACCATGCCAGGAGGAATTTTGGCTCACTCCTCTTTGCAGATCATCTCTAAATCATTAAGAATTTGAGGTTTGTCGCTGGCAACTCGGAGCTTCAACTCCTTCCATAAATTTTCTTTTGGGATTAAGGTCTGGAGACTGGCAAGGCCACTCCTTTGCCCTAATGTGCTTTTTTTTGAGCTACTTCTTTTTTTGCCTTGGCTGTTTGCTTTGGGTCATTTTTCTTGCTGGAAGACCCAGCCACGACCCTTTTTTTAATGTCCCTGAGAGGGAAGGAGGTTGTCACTCAGGATTTTACGGTACACGGCTCCATCCATTTTCCCACTAAAATGCGGTGAAGTAGCCTGTGCCCTTAGCAGAGAAACACCCCCAAAACATAATGTTTCCCCCTCCATGCTTGACAGTGGGGACGGTGTTCTTTGGGTCATAGGCAGCAATTCTCTTCCTCCAAACACGACGAGTTGAGTTAATGCCAACGAGCTCAATTTGTGTCTCATCTGCCCACAGCAGCTTCTCCCAGTCACTCACAGAATCATCCAGGTGTTCATTGGCAAACTTCAGGCCGGGGCCTGGGCCCCTACATGCGCCTTCTGAGAAAAGGGGACCTTGCGGGCACGGGAGGATTTAAACCATTAAAAGCGTAATAGTTACCAATGGTTTTCTTTGACGTGGTCCCAGCTGCCCTTGAGATCATTAACAAGTTCCCCCCCGTGTAGTTTTGGCTGATCTCTCACCTTCCTCATGATCAAGGAACCCCACGAGGTGAGATTTTGCCCCAGATCAATGTCAATTGACAGTCAATTTTGTATTTCTTCCCTTTTTCTTACTATTGCCCAACATTTGTCTCCTTCTCACCCAGCGTCTACTTATGGTTTTGTAGCCCTTTTCCAGCTTTGTGCAGGTCTATGATCTTGTCCCTGACATCCTTAGAAAGCTCTTTGGTCTTGCCCATGTTGTAGAGGTTAGAGTCTGACTGATTGAGTCTGTGGACAGGAGTCTTTTATAAAGGTGACTATAGCTGTCTTTAATGCAGGTAACAAGTTGATTAGGAGCCTCTAACTGGTCTGTAGGAGCCAGAACTCTTAAAAGGGTTTGGGAGGGGATCAAATACTTATTTCTCTCAGCAAAATGCAAAGAAATTTACATAATTTATACAATGTGATTTTCTGGGTTTTATTTTGGATATTCTATCTCTCAATGTTAAAATTAACCTACCCTTAAAATTATAGACTGTTCATGTCTTTGTCAGTGGGAAACTTACACAATCAGCAAGGGATCAAATAATTATTTCCTTCACTGTAAAAAAACAATATATTGGAGAACTAAACCACCATCTAATAGATATGGGGATCTCCCAGTTCTGGATGGATGAGGCCAGGGGAGAGAAGGATCAGGAGCCTGGATATCAGCTGCCAGATCAGTCTGGCAGAAGCTTTGTACCTTGTCCCCATGCAGAACACATGGTTTGATTGGCCAAGCCAAATGTGCGTGTCTATGGGGGGATTGAGAGAGATGGCTGTTGGTCGACTGTCTTTAAGCAGTGTACAGTACATTATTTCTGCAGAGTATGGTGGTGGCACTATTCAGCACTGTTATTTAGGTATCTGTACAGATGGGTTATTTGGCCATTGCATAACACCACATTTCTTGGTGCTAGAAATTAAAGGGGCTGTCCAATCTCACAGGTTTTGCTTTAAGGCTGGCTCATACCTTGCTACCAAGCTGTCCCCGGAGAATGGGGAGATAGCTACGCTTGCGCAGTTCTCCCCCTTCACTTCTATGTGATATCCAGCTGTATTCAGAACTCTCAAGGAAATAATTGCGATGAACTTCACAAGCGCAGCCGTCTCCCCATTTTATGAGGTCGGCTCTATGACCTACGAACCTGCTTCAGACTAAACATGCCAGATTGGATAACACGATGGTGCACTGCATAAAAGAACACCATATGGGGGTGATGCATCAACAAAAGTTACCACACAGGACCTTATCTAACATAAGCTTGGCCCTTAAAAGGTTTTTTTGTTTTCCATCAGCTATTTATAGAGCATATGCTTCACATCCAGCTTCAGGCCCCCACTTTCTTTTTTAGGCTGTGGGGGGTTCTAGGGGTTCAGGATTCCTGAACTACCTTTTTTCAGGCTGTGGGTGGTTCTACAGCTTCAGACTCCCACTTCCTAAATCAGGCTGTAAGTAAATTCTACAGCTGCCCGCTTCCACTTCCTATTCAGGCTTTTGGGTGGTTCTACAGCTTCAGACTCCCATTTCCTGATCAGCTGTAAGTGATTCTACAGCTGCACACTTCCACTTCCTATTGGGCTGTTAGGTGGTTCTACAGCTTAAGCCCCAAACTTCCTGATCAGGCTGTAAGTGATTCTTACAGCTACACGCATCCCTTCCTATTCGGGTTTCTAGGTAGTTCTACAGCTTCAGGCTCTAACTTCCTGATCAGGCTGTGAGCGGTTCTACAGCTTCAGGCTCCCACTTCCTATTCAGGCTGTAGGTGGTTGTACAGCTTCAGGCTCTAACTTCCTGATCATGCTGTGAGTGATTCTATAGCTTCAGTCTCCCATTTCTTGTACGGCTGGGGGGGGGGGGGGGGGGTCTACAGCTTCAGTCTCCCATTTCCTGATTAGGCTGGCATTTCAGCTCTGCTATTCCTTACTGAGCCTTTTAGAGGGACCTTGGTGATAGAAGGGTTTACATAACAGCGAAGAAGGCTACAGATCTCGAAAGAGCTAAAGTTTGTCAGAAAAAAAAATTTAAAAAAAGTTCTGGTTTTTGTAAGGGACACGAAAGTCCCCACCCACCATGTTTGAGAAGAAAAAGGTACCCGGAAACTTCGAAAAACAAGCAAGAGTTCTGTACTTTTCGTTTTTGCCCCTGCAGACATGGGGTTTGCGGCCGGGGCCCCAGCAGCGTGGAACGGGCTGTACTAAAACCCCCCGATCCCGACATCTCCTGCGGGCACCGGGAAGCAGGGAAAACCTCCGCTCCCCGGTGTTTTAAACCCTTTTGATGCGGGGATCGTCACTGTACTGAGTGAAAATAAAAGGGTTTCCCCCTGCTGTGGGTTCGGAAACCCGGTGACCCGACAGGTCCGGGGGAAGGTGCACAGTCAGCCCGGAGCCTAGGTGCCCCAGGGGTCTGTGTAACAACCCATGTCGGGCCAGACGTGAGTTTGCCCTATCATGCCGTTCAGACTGACACAGTTTAAATGTTTTAGCATAATGAATATGCTAATACATTATAAAGTGCAAAAAAAAATGTACCACAGTTCTCCCTTCATGGGATTTTTTTTTTTTTTAAAAAAAGTAAAAAACAAAAAATTTGTAAAGAAAAAAAAAAAAAAAATAATATTTAATAAAAAAAAATTGTGCATTTTAATTTACACACACAAAAAAAAATTTACACCATATTAGGTACCAACGACCTTAAAAACCTGTAAATTAATTAACAAGTTATTTAGTGTGAAAGTAAGGGCAAAAAAAAAAAAACAGTAAAAAATTCAGAAATTATTTATAAGTGAACTTAAACTATTCCCCCCAAAAGTACAACTTCCCCGGGGATAAAACGGGGCCTCTTAACTGCGTCATTGAAAAATAAAAAAAGTTACAACGGTTGAAACGTAAGGAGGAAAAAAACAAAAAAAATTTTGGCATTAATATTTTGGGGCCCGGGCTTAAAGGGGTTGTCTCAAATTGTTTACCTGTTTTTGTTTCATTGAATTCGGGGGTGTTTACGGCTTCCACTGGTTGCAGTAGAGCCGGTTTGTAGTTTATAGAAAACCCAGTGGGACCTATCAGGAAGATCAAACAGGTCTGTAGCTAAGCGACCGAGGAGCTGATGCACCCCAACAAGAGGGATATCGGGAAATAGGTAGGACACTGTAATGGAACATATTGCAAAGTGACTTGTTTTTCAAGATCAACATAAAAAAGAATTCTTGCAGTGAGACAACCCTTTTAAGGGATTAAAGCTAATCAGTATGGCGAGAGGGCCATTTAAATGGCTGCAATAGCAAAAATTCAAAATAGCTATATTACAATCTGGTAAAAAAAACATAGTGCCAACCCTTTGGGCCCCTGCTCTCACTTTTTGGATGTGATTATGGCCCCAAACTCAATTTTCGGGGGAAAAAACCCTTTTTAAATGGGAAAGTTCCTGCCCTTGATGAGCTCTGTCAGGGATGCCAGAGTTGATTTTCTTTAAAGTAGGAAACCCTTTTTAATATTGAGTGTAACCCCCTTTTTTCCCCTGTAAATTATATCCCATTCCCCTCCTGTTCTTGGCATAAATAATTCAGCGCCCGTAAAACAGTATTGGGGCCTTTCATAAATTTTTTTATTTAAAAGAGCGTCGAGGCGTCAGGGTTTTCCAAACTGTAGAAGACAAAATTTTCCATCCTTTAGTTATAAAAGCCGGCTTTGAATAATAAAATATCTTCCCTCATTTCAGTCTACCCCCTACCTGTGCTCCATAATCCAAGTCTCCTGCTCTTATCGTATTAAGTACGTACACAGTGACCACCAGCAGAATATGAGTGCGATGAAGTATAAAAAAGGATTAAATCGGATCGTACAGGATAAATAATGAGACAGGACTGCACCGCAGAATATGATGCAGCTCTGGGGAAATACAGAGTAACTAGGTAGTACAGGATAATTTAAAGTTTGTACACAGGACTGCACCGCAGAAAAAGTGGGTGCGCTTGGAGTACAATAAGGAGTAACCGGGTCGTACAGGATAAGTAATGTTTAAAAACACAGTGACTGCCCAGCAGAATAGTGAGTGCAAGCTCTAAATATAATACAGGGGTAAACTAGGATCAGTACAGGTAAGTAAAGTTGACACAGTTTATGCACCAGAGAATAGGGTGCAGCTTGGAGGTAAAACAGGAGTAACCCGGATCAGTACAGGTTTGAATGTATGTACACGTGACCGACCGCAGAATATTTACGCAGTCTGGAGATAATACAGGGTGTAACTAGGATCGTACAGGATAAGTAATGTATGTACCCTGACGCACCA
>JAODAL010050495.1:0-27365 GCA_025379985.1 Phyllomedusa bahiana
TTTCGGTTTTTTTTTCCCAACCTTTGATTCTTTGTTTGGTGCTAACAATACTACGGCAACATAGGCACCCCGGAGCTTTGCATTGAACACTACCTATATTAGTGGCCGATTTATTTTTGCCTAATGTATCTTTCTTTGTTATTCTGCTTGGTGCTAGGATACCTTTTAAATTAGGTGCCCTCTTGTATATAATGGAGGGCTTCTCAGGGATGATTTTATTTAGAATAGGATCCTGTAGAATAAGGTGCCAATGTTTGTGTAGAACTCCTTTGATTTTTCTATAGGAGGTGTTATATTGTGTAATCAGTGCACAATCTAATGAATTTTTTTCTTTTTCAGTTGTAATATGAGCAGACTTAGTCAGGCACTCTTTTTGTGATAGGACACCGGTTTTTGTGTATGCATCCTTCAGTAGTTGTTTTGGATAATTTTTATTCTTAAAACGCTCCTCCAAAATTTTAGCTTGTTCCGTGAAGGTGTCGTCCTCTGTACAGTTTCTCCTGACCCTTTTTAATTGACCGTAGGGGATGTTTGTGAGCCAGGGTTTATAATGGGCACTAGAGAATTCAATGTAGCTATTGGTATCTACTGTTTTGAAATAGTTCGATGTAATGAATCGATTACCTGACTGAGATATTTTCAGATCGAGAAATACAATTTCTCGGCAATCGAATTGGGATGTAAAGGAAATGCCAAATTCATTTTGATTTAAATGGGCTACAAATTTTGGTATTAGTTCTTCTGGACCCCGCCATACAATAAAAAGATCATCTATAAATCTCCTAAAGATCGACACATATTGGTAATCGTGGTATGTATACATATGTTCCATTTCGAAACGCCCCATGAATAAGTTAGCGAAGGCAGGCGCAAGTTTTGAACCCATCGCCGTACCTCTTGACTGCCAGTAGATGGCGCTATCGTATTGGAAGTAGTTATTTTCCAACACATATTTTAGACCTTTTACTAAAAATGTTCTAAAGGGATCGGTAAGAGTCTCATCGTTGTTCAGGAAATATTCAATGCACTCGATACCCAAATTGTGCTGGATGTTGGAGTACAACGATGATACATCTAAGGTTAAAAAAATGCAGGTATCCTTGATTTCTATATCGGACAGAATTTCAATTAGATGACCTGAGTCTCTGAGGTAGCTATCCAATTTTTTTACGTATTTTTGTAGATGCAGGTCGATAAAGTGGGCCAAATTACTAGTGGGTGAATTTATACTCGATATTATTGGCCTACCCGGTGGTGCTGTTAAACATTTATGCAATTTGGGAAGGTTACACCCTCTGAAAAAATTGAAACCTACAATATAAACAAAAATCAAACTTCTCCTCCAAAAATTCCGATTATTATGGATATAGAATCTATGTCATTGACAGTTATGTCAGATTTTGAAAAGAAGGGTACGAGATTTATCTCCACAGAGGCCATACAACCAGATTCTATAGCCAACAATTTGGAAGATCCTTTTGAGGTCTGTTTTAACCTTTCCAACTCCAAAATGGCGGAGGTAGATCCACCATCAAAATTCAAAGAACTTTCACAACAGGCTCAGCTAATTCTAAGTAGATTTGAACAAATAAAAAAAGAGCACAACCGCTCCAAATCAGATGGTTACTATCCTAATTTATCTAATTCATTCCCTTCTGTATCGCAAATTACAACACACGATACATCCATTACTGTATTGGAAGAATCACCATCAGATCATACCGACTCTACATCTTCTTCTTTTTTAGTCGAGATTCCCCAAAACACAACGATAAATTTACCATCAAAGAAAAACAATCGAGTAAAAAAAAAAGCCCCACAGGGAAAGAGGGGGGCCCCGCGGGAAAAAAAAGACGCTTGCGCATCTGGATTAAAAAGAGCCCTATCATTTAACTTGGGCCAATGGGGTGTTCAATTTATCTGGTCAGTCCTCACAGAAGGTAAAAAGGATTGCTTGGAAGGGATTATCTTTTGTCCCCCAAACAACAAGTTAACAATTTTCCCTTTTTCTCGATATCATAAAACATACAAAATAATTTTTAAACGTCACTTCATTACCAACTCCAGACAAATCAAAAAAACGACAGTGAATCATCCTCTTAAACAATTCTTTTAAACCCAAAATCTAATTTTTACCCTTTTGGTTTTTCCCAGGGCCATTTTTTAAAAACCTTTCGGGAGCGGTATTGTTGCTTCAAAAATAAACCCCTTTTAAAAAAAAAAACAAACCCTAACAAAGGAACAGTTTAAAGCATTGAAGAATTTACAATCTAACAAGGAAATCGTTATCCGTCCTGCGGATAAAGGAGGAGGTGTGGTTCTCCTTGATTACGACGATTACCACAAAATCCTAAAAATTTTGCAGACAGAGTTTTTTTAAAACCCAGCCCTCAGTCCCTTCCCAAACATTCAAATGAATTAAATACCATCTTCCAAGAAGCCCAAAGGGAGCAAATTGAAAAAAACAAAAACACTTCTTATTCATCAAGACCCAAATGTACCTTTTTTTTTACTCCCTTCCCAAATTGCATAAATGTTTAACACACCCCCGGGTGGGCCCAAAATATCGATATAAATTAACCCACATTAAATTTGGCCCACTTTACGCCCTGCATTACAAAAATAGTAAAAAAATTGGATAACCTCAGAACTCGGTCTTAATTAAAATTTCGTCCGATATGAAATAAAGGAACCTTTTTTTTTTAACCTTAGTTTTCATGTTGTACTAAACATCCAGCACAATTTGGGTTATGAGTGCTTGAATATTTCCTGAACAACGATGAGATTTACCGATCCTTTAAAACATTTTATAAAAGGTCAAAAATTTTGTTTGGAAAATAACTATTCCAATAGATAGCGCCATTACGGCAGTCAAGAGTACCGAGGGTTTTCAAAATTGCGCCTGCCTTCGCAAATTTATTCAGGGGCTTTCGAAATGGAAATTTTTAATCCACATTACCAATATGGTCGATTTTGGGAGATTTAAAAGATGATCTTTTATTGTTGGTGGGTCCAGAAAACTAATACCAAAATTTGTGCCCATTTAAATAAAAATGTTTTTGGCATTTCCTTTACATCCCAATTCGTTTCCCGGGAAAAATTGTATTTCTCGATCTAAAAAATATCTCAGTCAGTAATCGTTCATTACATCGAACTTTTCAAAACATAGACCCCAAAATACACTTAATTCTCATGCCCATTTAAAACCCTGGCCACAAACTTTCCCCCCATGCAACAAAAAGGGTCGGGGAAAAACTGTACAGAGGGACACCTTCACGGAACGCAAAAATTTTTGGAGAAGGTTTTAAGAATAAAAATTATCAAAACAAACTGAAGGATGCATACCAAAAAACCGGGTGTCCTATCACAAAAGAGTCCCTGACTAAGCTGCTCATTTTACAACTGAAAAAGAAAAAAATTCATTAAATTGTGCATTTTACACAATACAACACCCCCTATAAAAAATCAAAGGAGTTCTACAAAACAGGGCACCTTATTCTACAGGACCCTTTCTAAATAAAATCCCTTGAAGCCCTCCATTATATCAAAGGCCCCAAATTTAAAAGGTACCCAGCACCAAGCAGAATAATAAAGAAAGATCATTGGCAAAAATAAATGCCCTAATAGGGGTAGTGTTCAATCAAAGCTCCGGGGTTTTTATTTGCCGTAGTTTTTTTTTCACCAAACATTTTGAATCAAGGGGTGACAAAAGAAAAAATTCAGATCAAGTTCACCTTCCTGTAAATGAATTATGTAATCTTGAAATCCAGTGCACATGAAATATTCAATATGTAGGCGACTCATGTCCACTAAAACATACGTCTTAAGGGACATGGGTGAGCAAAAAAAAGGGGGGAACAAACAAGTGTATCCAATCACTTCAAAGAGGCACAACAACAAATTTCAGAGACCTTTAAAACCACCTATTGACAAAATTTTTAGAAATCACCCCAATAGATTTCAACAACTTCAAAAAAAAAGAGTTTTTTTGGATGTACACATTAAAAACCCTCTCTCCACAGGGGCTCAAGAATAGTGGAATTAAACCGGGAAATAGTCCAATTACATAAGGGGTTTTCCACTAATTTGTTCGATTAGTTTTTTTTTTCAATTGGTATGATTAAGTCAATACCGTTCACCATTGATCCTATCCTCAAAAAGTCCAGAAAATTTTTTTCCATTTGGGTCTATTGTCCCTATACATGGGGCATAGAAAAAAGAGTTTTTTTTCTCCAAATTTAAAACACAACATAAATAACACATCTCTTTCCCCCACCAAAAACTCTCGGGTGTCCGTAATAAAACTTTGTTCCACACCCAAACGGTTCAATTTTTTTAAAAATAGATATATGAAGTTTTTAATTGCCCAAATGAATAAGCTTGGGTTTTTTTTATTTATTTATTTTTATATATGGTTATTTACAAATTTACTTTAACAGAATTGGTATAACGTTACAAATTACATCGGGGGTTAGAGCAGTCTGAGTCCCACGTCAGGATATATCGGGGACATAGAAAAACTGCTGTAACTAATAGAGAAAGAAGTCCCATAATTTTCAAGACATGGAGGCCAGGTCTTTTAAATCGTTTAGAAGCCAATCATAACCATAATAACGAAAATACAAAAATGGGGTTTTTTCCCCAACCCTACAGCACATTGGGGGACAAATTAATTTAACGCAAATCAATTACGCCTGATTTACATACCAGAGCGGGCCTCACATCAATACTAATCGGCATTATCTAAGAACATATTTGTAAAAAGACATAAAAGATGGTGAAAGATCCAGGAACCCAAGAGAGTCCAACATAGGTGTTAAAAAAGAAAAAAAATCACCATTCATACAAAAAAATTTTGGCACCAGTGGAAAATGCATTTTATAACATCGGCAAAACTCTCGTACGTATGCCCTTAGCTTTTTTAAAATACAAATATATGAGGCCCCGGGGCGATAGAAAAACACAAAAGATTATAAAAACCGCGCAATTTTTACTATTAATACAAATAACACTATATAACAATAGTACCCAGGTTAATTATTAGGGGTCTTTTCACGTCTTGAAAGCTCTTTAAAGTCTTGTGGGGTGCAACCAGAATTTTAAAACAAAGTTTAAAAGGAGGATGATTGATCAATTTTAAATGATTTATTATGTAAATGAAACGTTATAAAAACCCCCCATAAGGGGGATTCAAACTATCACTTCAGAAACCGGGTGTACCGCGAGAAACGCGTTAAATTTTATTAAAGGTGTTTTTATGAGTTTATTCTTTTAAAAACCAATTAACTTCCTTAAACAGGATTATTTTTTATCGATTATCCCGTGGGGCGCCGCAGTTTGAATTTTTTTTTTATTTTAATTTCTACTTTTTCCGTGAGCCGCCAGCCCCACGGATCCACGGGCACTGGCTGCCCAAGACAGGAAAAAAAGGAGATACTATGCATCTTGAAGTTGGCCTCATCTTCTGCAAAAACCCCCCAGATATTATTGTTACCCTGACGTGCAAAGAACGGGTCCCCCGGGCACCTGGCTGCCCAAAGACGAGGAAAAAATCTAAGGAAGAATATGCGACTTGAAGTTGTGCCCATTTTTTGCACAAATCCCCCGGGTAAGGGGCAACTTGTATTACCAACGCACCGACTGACATACATATTTCCAAATTTTGCGCTTTTTCCTTTTTTCTTTTCTATTTCTATAAAAAAATATATATATATATAACACACTGTATATATATAAACATAAATATATATATATAATATATATATTATATAATATATATTATATATATATATATAATAATATTACAACACACTATATATATATAAAAATATATACCCACACTATAAAAATATATATATTTTTAATCACTACATACACAAACAATATAAAATTAAAAACTATATATACACCATTATAATACACACTAAAATATAATATATAAGTATTATAATATTATATATATATATATATATATATATATATTCACACATTATATATACATACACATATATAAAAATATTTTTTATATAACACAAATAATATAACACACTATATATAAAATATTATAATAATATATTCTAATACAAACACCACTATTAAATATATATACATACATCGCACACTATATAAACAACACACTAAAATATATTAATATATATATATAATATATATATACTATATTATTAAACACACACAATAAAATATATGTATATAATAAATATAATATATATTTTTTAAATACACAATATATATTATATTATATTTATATTTGTTTATTTAATAAGAAAGGGGGTTTTTTCTCGGGTTTTTTTTTTGATAAAAGAGAATTCTAAGGGGATGTACAAAGCGTGTTTAAATCTGGTTGGGGGTACTTTTAGATCCTGTTTCAACGCAAAAAGGACCCCCTACAAGCTCTAACAATGTGCATTTGGGGTTTTTAATCTTCCAAAAAAAAACAGGCACGGCGTCAGCGAGTGATCGCCAAAACTTTTTCACATGCGCTTTTGATGTTCTTCAGTCCATTCAAAAATTTCATGTACTTTTTGATTCCGAAAGACACAGTAGACACCCTATTTAAAACTATATGGTGCATTCCTGCTGCAGCCAAAATGCATCCAAAAACACAGCTGCATGTTGAATGTGATTGATGCAGCACTTTTAAATGCATTTTTTAGATCCAAAATGCTGTGTGAACATACACAAAAGGTCATACACCAAGAGACCTCTAAAAGATCACTTCCATGGTTCTGTCTTGTGTCTCTTCCTGTCTGTGAGGGGCCCAGGTTGGTAAAAATCTCATCATGAACTAAGATGCATTGAGGGAAGAGAAGCTGGACTCTGAGATATCTAGGGTTAGACAAGTTAAAAAAATACTAATAGACAATAGACGTAATGCTTACCACACCTACATACAATGATTGACAGCTTTTACCTTGTATCAGTGTGTACAGGGAAAATGGTCAATCATTGTATGTGGGTGGGGGAGGTGGGGAGGTTAGCAGTACAGTTACTTTTTTTTCTAAGAAATCTTAATCTAACATTATATAAACCTGCGTATCACCTTCTCTCATATTCTGTACCCAGGGTAACAAAGACAGGCTCCCTTTATAGAAAATTGTAGTTTATCAGGATTCACATACTTGTTACTAAATCACTCTGAGCTGCATATTCTTAATGACCTGTTGCCTATAATTGCCAATAATACCCACTATAGAAAAGATACATATTTTTCAGGGGCTCAAGTTAAATGTTAAAAAACATGTTAAACTGTTTATATTTATGTCACTTACATCAACAGTTTTTATGGAAACTTTACTCTGGGAAAAAGAAGTCCAAAATACTTTTGGGTAACACTAACCAGCAAAAGGAATTCATAATTTAAAAAGAAAATTGGAAAATGAAACAGAGAGCTATCACACTCCTATTATTTACTCTTCATCTATAGTAATAAATTCAGTGAAAGATGTTATGTGAATATTATCATGGATTTTTATAGTACTGTTCTTGCGGGGAAATCAGATTTTCACTGCTTTTCATTTCATACTGAATAGTTTTATTTCAAGCACAAAATTCTTATACACTGAATGACCCATATGCTAAATTACTGGCAGTTTTCAGTACAGTTTGTCAGCCATTTTAACTCCACTTGTCCTATATTTTGCTATGCCATCCTGCTACCTACTAGTAACCATGTCATGAGGCCTTTTGATAATATAATCATTGCATCTCTAATAAGTGAGGTAAATGGTGGGACAAAAACCTGGGTTAATTATCCAACTCATTTGCAGATCACTTAACTAACTTTAAAAGAAAGCAAACAAAGTTGACTAGCAACGGTTGGGTGATACAGCAGTAAAATACAGGTTGCATTCCCAGGGCTACCTAACACATTCTGAATTCAGTAGAATTTTTTTTTTGCAAGATTTACCTTTTTCATCTCCATTTTCTCAAGGAAAATGCAGATCAAATGATAATTTTTTTTTTTTCTTTAATGATACGGATTGATTGAGCCATCTCACCCTATTAAATTTGCTGTGAATTAAGACTTGGATCTATATAATCTTTAACCTCTTAAGGACCCAGCCAGTTTTGGCCTTCCCGACCTATTTTTGAAATCTGACGTGTCATTTTATGTGAAAATAAGTAATTCTTTAACCTATCCATGTGATTCAGAGACTTTTTTCTCATGACACATTGCGCTTTAAGATAGTAAGAAATTTTGGCCTATACTATCCTAGCTTATTTGTGAAAAATATAAACATTTTGTGAAAATTTGGAAAAATCTGTCATTTTCAAAGTTCTAAAATTTCTGTGTGCAAGACAGACTATTAACCACAAAATAGCTTGTGACTAGCATCTACCATATCTCTACTGAAGGCTGGCATTTTTAAACCTTTTCTTAAGATATTAGGGGGCTTAGAAGTTTAGTACAAATTTTTCACATTTTGAAGAAAATTTGCAACATTGATATTTTTAAAGATCAGTTCAGTTCTGATTAAGTTTTGAGGGGCCTGTATGTTAGATACCCGCATAAATGACTCCAATGAAGAAACTACACCCCTTAAAGTTTTCAAAATAGCATTTAGGAAGTTTATTCACCCATTTTACAAGTTAAATCAAACTGGAGGTGAAATTTCAAAATATCACTTCTCTTGAAGATTTTCAATTTTTATCCATTATTCACTGGAACAGAGTAGATGTGACCATGCAAAAGGAAACTTAATATGGATTCTGCCAATTCTCACATTTTTAGAGACATCCCATGGCCCTAGTGCGCTATTTCGCTCAACCACAAGCCTCAGAGTACGAGGAGCACCTACCAGACTGAGGTTTCATTTTCGATACAATTTTATTTAGGTGCCATTCCATGTTTGCAGACACCCTAAGTTGCTAAATCTAAACACTCCTAAAAAGATCTTATTGAAGACCACCATTGAAAACCACACCCCTTAGGGAATATATCCAGGGTGTATGATATATGACCCACAGGTATTTGACAATTTTTTTTAGCGTTAGGCTGTGAACATTAAACATTTATTTGCAGTTTTAGCTGAAAAGGTTTCATTTTTACAATGAATCCCGGAAAAAAAAATATCCTAAATTTTGTGTACAAGAGAGGGAGCGTTACTTGACTTTTGGAACACAGATTTTGGTGGGTTACTTGTATCATTTGTATAGCCTCTTAAGTACCAGAACAGGTGAAACCTTCCAGAAGTCACCACATTTTGTATTCAACACCCCTCATGGCTGTCATCTAGGTGTGCATTTTGAGTGCACAGGTGTTCCATAGGGTTGTTGTTTTTTTTTTGTTTTGTTTTTTTTTTGGTTTTTTTTTGTTTGTTTTGTTTTTAGCATTGGGCCATAAAAATGGGGAGGTGAGTGAAGAACATTTCCGCCTTTGTTTTTTGGGCTTAATCTTTATAGCTTTCGCCATGTGGTATAAATAACATGATAACTTTACTATGTGGGTCGGTACAATTACATAAATTTTATATAGGTTTTATTACTTTTACACAATAGAAATGCGTTTAGAGAAAACTGCGCTTTTATGTCTTCATAGTCTGAGAACCATAACTTTTTAATTTGCTGTGTATGGACCTTTTTAGGGGCTTGCTTTTTGTGGGATGAGTTGATGCTTTTATTAGTATCATTGTGGGGTTAATATGACGCTATGATCACTTTTTATTAAGATTTTTGTGAGGCATTTTGAACAAAATACAACAATTCTGGCAGTGTTTTTCATTTTTATTTTTTACAGCAGTCACCATGCGGTACAAAAGACATGCTAGTTTAAGTCAGCAGGTCAATATGATTACAGCGGTACCCAATTTGAATATTTTTTATGTTTTACTGCTTTTACACAATAAAAAAAACTTTTATTCAAACAGGAAAACACGTTTTTGCATCGCTACAGTCTGAGAGACATAACTTATTTTTCTGTGTATGTAGCTGTGTAGGAACTTGTTTTTAGTGGGATGTGATGACATTTTTATTAGTATCATCTTTGGGAGGACAAAGCTTTTTGATCGCTTTTAAACCCATTTTTTGGAAGGCAGTGTGAAGAAAATACTGCAATACTAGTAGTGTTTTTTATTTTTATTTTTAAACAGGGCTCACCGTGCAGTATACATGACAAGTTCATTTTACTTTGTGGGTCAAGACTAGAGATGGGCGAATTGATTCTAACGAAGTGGAATTTGTTTAGAATTTCAGGAAAACTTCGGTTCTGAACGAAGTCGAACTTTGGGGTACTTCGCGTGAACGAAGTGTGCTTTTCATTGATAAAATGGCTGCGAGCACATGGCGTTACATGGGGCAAAGAACACTGGGAGAAAAAGGGGCAAGCCTACAGAGATTAAAGGGGCCAATTCAGAAGAAAAAGGGGGAGGGGATTCCCCCTTTTTTTAAAAAGGGTCCCCCGGCACTAAAAATAAAATTTTTTTTTCCGTTGCCCGAACGGGGAGCTTCTTTTTCTTTTTTTGGGGGTTTGGGATTAAGAAGGTGCTCCAGTGCGGATTCTTTTAAAAGCTTTTTTACAGCCATTTGGGGGTGTTAGTTTTTTAAAAAAACGCTTTTTAACTTCCATTTCTTTTTTGGTGTAATTTTTTTTGGGAATTTCGGGGGGGGAAAAAATTTTTTGCTTTTGCTAAAAAAAACATTTTTTACCAAAAAGAAAAAGGCCTTTTCCTTTTCAAAAATTCAAAAAGGGAAACAGTTTTTTTTCTTTCCCAAAAAAACCCAAAACCCTAAAAAATTTTTTTTGGCTGCTCAATTGTTTTGGAAATTTACATCCGGTTTTTAAATTTAACTTTTTCTGTGCTTTGGGACTAAAAAAACGTCTTTTCCCCCACGGGAAAAAAAAATTTTTCCTGTAGCATAATTCACAAGGGGGGTTAAAAATTCAAGTTTTTCTTTTGCTGTTACCTTAAATACAGCCCTTGTAACACGCTACAAGGTGTTTTTGCTAAAAAAATTTTTTTTTTTAAATTTTTGGGTTAATTTTTTTCTGATTTTAAAAGAAAAAAAATGGTTTTTCCCCCCAAAAAAATTTTAAAAAATTTATGAAGGAATAAAACCGTTTTTGGGTTTTTATTCGAAAAATAAACCCTTTTTTTAAAGGGAAAAAGAAAACCCGCCCTTTTTTTTCAAATTTTTCCAAGAAACCCCAAAAATTTTTTGGGTTTATTTGGGTCTTTGGGAAAATTATTTTTAAAAAATTTTTAAAAAAATGTGTGGGTTTTGAAAAAATTTTGACAAATGGAGGCTTTCACCCCTGGGGTCCAAAATTTCCCGGGGGGAACCATCCTCACAGCAGGGGGGTTTTGAAATTGGGGCCCAAACCGCCCTGCCCTTTCCCCCCCCGGGGAAAATCCACCCCCGGGTTTTTTGATTTTTTAATCACCCCCCAAAATCTACAACCCCCCAGGGGGAAATTTAAAAAAACCCCATCGGGGGGCCCATACCCCCTCCCTTTCCCAAACCCTGTCCCTCGCCTTCGCCAAAATTTTCCCCTCTTTTCCCCCCCCGGGCCTTTAAAAGTCAAATTTTAGGGGGGCCCACACACTTCGCCCCAAAAAACCCTGCCTTCTACGGAAAGAAGTGGGGATCTGGGGAGGTTAAATTTTGGGGGGGCCCCCAACCAAACTTGACAAAGTAGAAAACAAAAATTAATTTAAATGACCCCCCGGGGGGGAACAACTTCATCCACGGAAAAAGGGGCCCCGGCCAAACCCCCCCCCCCGCCCGCAAATTTTTTTGGGGGGGACCCCGGGGGGGGCCCAAAAGGGGGGGAACCCCCGGGGGGAAAACCCTTCCCCCGGGCAAAAAACAGGGGGACAAGGGCGGGGGTTAACAAAAAAGGGGCCCTGGGGGGGAAAAAAAAACCGGGGGGGTTTGGGGCGGAAAAAAAAAAGGGGGGGGGGGGTAGGGTATAAAAAATTTTTAGAAAAAAAAAACCCCCCCTAAAAGGGACCAGGTCCTCAACAAAATACCCTGGGGGGTGGGGGGAAACGTCCGGGGGGGGTTTCCCGCGCGGGGGGCCCCCCCCCCAAAAAAAAGGGCCCGGGGGCCCCCGCCATTTAAGCAAGGAAAAAAATTTGTAAGGGGCTGCTCTTTTTCCCCCACCGGTGTCCTTTCCCGCTTCTGGGAGTTTAGGCCGGGATTCAAAGGAAACAATATGCCCCCCCTTAAAGGGGAGAAAACCCCTGTGCCCAAAGGTTTTATTGAAACCCCCTTTCCAAAAAGGACCGACCTTAAACTTTGGCCCCTCGACGAAATTTTTAAACCTTTTTTTTTTTTAAAAAAAAAGGTCCAGCACTTTTAAAAAAAAAGAAGGGGGCGCCTTCATGGAGGGCCTTGGACGTAATTCGGCAGGGCCAGTTTAAATTTTTTACGGGCCCCCGGGTAACTTCCCCACCCGGAAAAACCCCAAAAACCGGGAAAAGACCCACCTTTTTCCCCCCCGTTGTCAAACTGCGGGGTCCCGCAAATTTTTCCCCCCCTCCTCACCCCCATAAACTGCTAAAAAGTACTGCTCCTCATACCACATGTGTAGGGCAAAACCCTTCAAAGCATTACACCTGGCTTGCCTAGGAGAACGATGTCACACAGGGAGGAACTGCTCCCGTATGCAGCAAGAAATCGAGTGTGGCTTTTCGCCCAACGGGAAATCGGAACATGGTGACGGACAAAAGGGGAAAAACATGGGGTTTTCCCTCTGCGCCCAGAGGAAGGGCCATGCGCCCCCCCGGGGCCATGTGTTCAAACTGCTTGGGGAAAATGTTCCAAAAACTTCCCCAAATCTTCAGAAGATCTGAAAATGGCCAGGAAAAATGTGCATGCATTCATCCATTCCTACAATGCCAGGAAAAACCCCCCCTCGATTGCAGCAGCAGAAAGGCCTCCCCCAAAACACTCTGATATGCGATGTTTTCCCCCCGTTGGGGTTCCAGCCTGACTTTTTGAAACCGACTGTAGAACGAGAAAGGCCATTAACGATTTTTTAAAATCCCGGGGGACAGGATACTCCCCCCTGTAAATTTGATGTCAGCCAGTGGCAGCTCATGCGTGACACCTGCCGTTTGTTGAGGCCATTTGAGGAGGCGACGTTATTTGTCAGTCGCCAGGACTACGGGATGAATAACGTCATTCCACTGCTTCATGTCCTGGAACAGATGCTGAAAAATCTGTCTGGGCAGGGGACTGGAGACGTGGCGACGCCATCTCGTGGCCACATGAGTCCGGGGGGGACTGAAATGGAGGAGGAGGAGGACATTGGAGCAGAAGCATTGTCTGGTGAAATGAGTGAAATTTCTACCCAGGTGACAAGAGAGGAGGAGCAGGAGCAGCTGGAGGAGGTAGATGGAGATGAGGAAGACGCGGCAGATGACCCGCAAGCACCGTGGCAGTATACAGTGGAGATGGAGGCAGGGAGCCCCTGGAGTCACTTGTGCAGATGGCCCGCAGCATGCTGATTTGCCTGGCTAGTGACAGCCTAGTAGTCAGCATCCGGCAGAGGGATGACTTCTGGCTCTCCATCCTATTGGACCCTCGCTACCGGTCCAAAATGGCAGCCTTTTTCCCAGCTATTGAGAGGGAGGACAAACAGTTGGCCGCTGCCTATGTGCAGCATCGTTCCTCCTCTGACAGGTCTGTCCTGGGGGTTCTTTAGCGCTCACGTACTACTGCCGCGGCTGCTGGGGAAAGGTGGGGGTGTAGGAGCAGTACCAGCTCTATCAGCAGCAACCTAAGTCTGGAGTCACTGATGAGCAGCTTCCTTCACCCGCCTAGTGAGGAGGGTAGTCGCCAGCAGCAGCAGGACCTGGAGCAGTCCCTGAACCAACAGGTGCCACCCCAGTTAGAAGATCCGCTGGACTACTGGGCAGCCAAACTGGATGTGTGGCCGCACCTTGACGAGTTTGCAGTGGAGAAGCTGTCTTGCCCGGCCAGTAGTGTGGCATCAGAGCGGGTGTTCAGTGCGGCGGGGGCCATCGTTACCCCAAGGAGAACCCGCTTGTCCACGGAAAAAGGGGAACGACTGACCTTTGTCAAGATAAATCAGGCGTGGATCGGCCAGGATTTCCACACACCAATGCCTTGGGCGTCAGACTACATCAGCCATGACGCCTCAACCAAACAGTGAGAAATGAGTCTGGGTTCAAACTACCTGCCTCAGCCACTATTCTGATGCCGCCACCCGCCTGATGCCACACATCTGCTGACAGTTTCTCCATCTGCCACCAACCATCTTTACCAGGGACTGGTATTGTCACCCACCTCCACACTCTGTCTCTGTGCCACTTTATGACCTCATGCTGCTGCTGTTGCTGTTGCTGGTGCCATGAAATCCACACTGTGTCATTGTGTCACTCTCTGACCTCATGCTGTTGCTCCTGCCGCCGTCACCTCCACTCTCTGTCATTGTGCCACTCTGTGGCCTACTCCCTTTTTTTGCCACTTCCAGAATGTCATTGTGCCACTGCCTGACCTCATGCTGCTTCTGTGGCTGCTGCCGTAACCTCCACACTGTGTCATCGTGCCACTCTGTGGCCTACTCCTGTTATTGCCACCTCCAGAATGTCATTGTGCCTCTGTCTGACCTCATGCTGCTGCTGTGGCTGCTTGCCGTTTAACCTCCAATTTTGTCCATTTGTGCCACTCTGTGGCCTTTTTAACCTCCACTTTTTTTGCCACCTGCCCCATTTTAATGTCATTGTGCCACTCTCTTACCTCATGCTGCTGTGGCTGCCGCCGTCACCTCCACACTCTGTCACTGATGTTGCCACCTGAGCTCTCAGCTTGTTTTTTTCCAGCTTTCGCTGGCATGACTTTATCAAGCTACATTCCCGCTTGAGTTTTTGGTCAGTTTTGCCCTCTTAAGTGCCCAGGGCAATTCTAAGAGCGGCGGCAGTCATGTGCGTGTCATACTAAAACACAGCATTGTATGAAGATCAAACCAAGCTCCCTCTGCATATTTAAGCATGGCACAACGTTCTACAGCACCCTGCAGGCTCTGTGCAGCCTGGAAATAGCTGTTTTTTAACGTGATTCGTCCTGAAGTAATTCGGACCGAAACAAGTTTTGTCAGAAAATTCGGCGAAGTGACCGAATCGAATTTTTTAGAAATTTGCCCATCTCTAGTCAAGACTATAATGGAAAATCCAATTTATACAGTTTTTTTTCATGTTGAAGTGCTTAAAAAAGTGTATTTATTGTGTAAAATAATATATATGCATTGCTGTCTTCTGATGGCCATAACTTTTTGATTTTTTCACATACAGAGCTGTGTAATGACTCTTTGCAAGATGAACTGGAGTTTAGTAGGTACCACTATGGTGTTTATATGAGTTTTTGATCACGTTTTATTCCATTTTATGTGCTGTGGGATGAACAAAAATCACTATTCTGTGGTTTTTTTTTTGTTTTCTTTTTTCTTTTACTGCGTTCATCATGCAGGTTAATTAACAAAATAGATTTATAGGTTAGGTCGTTACACAAGCGGTGATACCAAATATGCGTACTTTATTATTACTTTATCTTTTCCACAAAGGGGATTTGCATCAGTGATCCTCAGATCACTGATACAATAGAGATCAGTACAGAGCAGAACTTCTCTATACTCACCTATAAGGCATGGTCAGTCACCATGCCTGGCAAAGCACAAACTGCATTGCCGGTCATAGTGACTTCACAGACAGCCCAGGACGCATTGTATACCATCCAAGCTGTCTGGTAGGAGAAAGCGGCCGCACGATCGTAGAGCTCTCTCCTTCTGTGTGTCATTGAGATTTTGCAATTGCTAGATTGCGGCAGCTAAGGGTTTCATCAACCCTTCCTCTCCCTTGGAATGATCTCCGGTCAGGGGGCGGATGCTGTGGGATGTCAACTGTAATATACTATTTTAGAGTTCACACAATCCCCAGAACGTATCCATATGTCCAGGTGTGCTAACCCCCAAACGACTTGGACCTATGGGTACGTCCAAGGTCATTAAGGGGTTAATATAGCAAAAAATACTGTCATTCAATATAATTTAATAACATGTAAATTTACAATATCTGGCACCATAGGTGCTTAGCAGTGGATATTGAAAAAGGTTTTTTGGGACTGTAATAGTTATAGCCTATTTCAGAGATTTCTGATTACTCCACAAGCTTCCTTTGTAAGACCTACTTTATTTTCTTTTAACGCAAAGACTCAGATTGTGGATTGCACAGACTCATCTCCTAGAAGTTCAGAATTCATATGCAGCCTTATAGTTATTAAGGTTAATAAATCAAATAATATAGGTTAGGTCGACACACGGGTTACAAATAATGGTACTTTATTATTATGTTCTTTAAAGGGGTTTTGTCTCGCTTACAAAGAATAGCTCAAATTTTTTTGTTAAGGAGGATCACAAAAAGAAAGCATTTCTCAAGTATATTGCATTGTTCCTCTGTTCTGTAAGGGGAACAGGAGATTATTCCTCTGTGTGCTTATTTCAAAGGTTCCACTCATAACTTACCCTGTGAAAGAACTCCCCTGGGCTGATTTGGATTCAATGAGATAAAATTTAGAGTTCACAAACACCAGGTCCAGTCCAGTGTGTCAGTATTGTCCTATGGTTGCCAACATTTAGTAAATAAGCAAATAGATTTATTCTTAATTAAAACAGCTTCTGGAAAGTTAGGGATTTGGGTTTTGGGGATGTAAATATAGCCTTTTCAAGAGATTTTGATAACAACTCCCTTTGTAAACCTACTTTATTATCTTTAACCAAAGACTCTGAGTGTGGAGCTTGCAAGACTCATCTACCAGAAGTTCAGAATCATATGAGCCTTTCATGCATTCTTTGAAACCCCATGGGGGAAAGAACAACTGTATTTGTAAGTTGAATTTGTATGTAAGTCGGAACAGGTATATTTATTAAATGTAACTCCTGCAAAAACTATTTTTTTCTAGTTTTGGATAGTGCATGGAACAGTTTTTACATTTGTTTTACTGTCTGTGCCCTTTTTCAGAAGATTTCAGCTAACATTCTGTATCTCATATGCAGCTGTGGCATGCTGGCACTTGGTTATTAAGGGGCGTGACTCAGTATTGAATGTCAGCCACGCCCCATAAGTCTCCGTTTGTAACTAGGGGACGTATGTAAGTCGGAACGATGTAAGTCGGGGACTGCCTGTATGTATTTTGAGGCACCTTATACTAACATTGTGAAAGAGAGTAAAGACAAATTCACTCATTATTAAGCCTTAGTGAATTACTCATGGTTTGGGGATTTTTAAGTTGAAAATATACATGTAGTTCTAAAACAGAGTTAGGTCAATATATGTAAAAACAAATTATGAGATTTATTCAAGATTTCCAATTAGCAGGGGCACATTGTGCCCCAAAGATATTTAGTTGGTGAAAGAACCTGGGTCTTCTCAGTTTGTCGCTCAAAAAGATTTACTGCATCAAAATAAAAGGGTGAAAAAAACTACTCAATTTAGGATGAAAGTTTCAGGATCTTGGACATTTTAGCTCAATGACATAGGCTTAAAACAGAGAAAAAGTAAAAAAGAAAAACTTCACAAACATACATATTTGTACAATAATATATAATACCCATGTATACGGACAAAATTAAAATTTTTTCAGAGTGTTTTCTCACCCAAAAAACGCTTTTAAAAGTGATTAAAATTGTTTTAAAATTTTAAAATGTGAAAACAAAGGGAAATAGGGGGTAGTCTTAAACAAGGGGGATTTTCCCTTATCTAATTTAAATTGTTTGAGGGAAAAATTTTAATTGGGGAGGGGCCTTGTTATTTTTTTTGGTTTTTAAATTCTCTTCTTTTTAAATCTGCGTTATTTCAGGTTCAATAAAGTACCAAACAACATGAAGGGGGACTTGTGTGAAAACTGTCTAGGTCTATTACTTTTTGTTTCCTTTAGCAACCAGTCAAAGCTCCACATTTTTTCAGACTACTATATGAAATGAAAGGGAAGCTTCAATTGGTTGCTATGGACAACAAATAAAGTCTCAGACATACATGAGGCCTCAAATCTTTTAACTTTTTTCCCTTTTAGTTTTCCTGCAAGGGATTTTTCCCCAAAAAACAAAACTTGGGGATTTGGTTAAAAAGGGGAAACCCCATGGGGTGGGCCCTGGGTGGGCAGACATTTTTCCCGGAAAGGGAAAGGCAGAGAGAGAGGCAGAAAGCTAAAGGTAGAATGGAAAGCCCCTAGGGCAAAAGCAAAGGGAAAGGGCCCCCCAAAAAAACCATAAATGGGGGGCCCCCCGGAAATCCCTTTCCCTAAATGGGCTGGAGGAAGAAATTTAAGAAGGGGGGGTTTGTAAAAGTTTTCCCACAGGGCACACATGTTCCATGCCTCTTCAGCACTTTTACAGTGAAGGTGGTGACCTTTGACTTCAACTTCCCCCAGGGAACACTGTAATGGTGACAGTGGTTGTAGTCTCCTGCCCATGATGTCATGTGAGATGCCTATGATGTTCAGTGCAGGTATACGGAAAGGAGAATAAACGACAAAGGGTTAAACCAAATGAATTTTTCCCTTTTTTTTTTCCCCCCAAGAAACACCCACAAAAACCCTCACACTTTTAAAGAGTCTCTTCTCAGCTAGTGCCAATCCAGCAGCAGTGAGTGATCCTCTAAGGCTATGTTCACACGGCTTAAAATGGGACGTATCTCACCCTTTATTCATGCTGAACAAACCTAAAAAAGGGGCAGAAAACCCCCACTCATTACGGAAAACCACATTCTCAAGAACTAGGGTTTTAAGTTTCCTCCCCCCCCCCTCGAAACAAAAAAAACGAGGGAGGGGTTTAAGGACAATGTAAAATTATTCAGGGCTAGTGAGGAGCATTTTTTTGATTTACCTAAAAGGGGTTGATACAAAAATCGGCAATTATAAAGAAGAATTTTCCGATAGTCGTTTAATAAAATTATCGCCGATGACCTTTAAAGCTAGGGGAGAGGAACAACACCTAATTTTTTTATTACCCCAAAAACCCGGGCGGGAGAAGCGGGAAATTTAAACACCCAAAACAGTCAAAGGGGGATACTTTCCTTAACATTTTAAGCAACACATTTAGGAATAAAAGCCACAGAAAAAAATCACAGACCATTCCAATCCCTGCCCCTTGTCCCAAAGCCTAAACCCAAAAAACCCTGCATCACCCACAAATTAAAAAGGGGCCGAAGGCATATGATTTGAAGAAACTTTTTTAACTTGAACTGGAAACTGAATATCCCTGTCCTGGAACCAGCAAAACCCCAAACCTGCATGACCCCCAGATTTAAAAAGTGCCGGAAATAGGATTTTTGAACCACCATTTTTGTTGAACTGGACTTTTAACTATATCTTCCTGTAACCCCGTATGACCAAAAAACCCTTCCTGACCCCCAATTAAAAAGTCCCGGGAAAAAAAGGAGTTTTTTGGAACCACATTTTAGTTTCCCACTGGAAAATTAAACTATACCTTTCCTGGCCACAGCATGACCCCCCCAAACCTGCATGACCCCCAAAAAATTTAAAAAGGCCGGGAAAAGGAGTTTTTTTAAAAAACCCACCATTTTTTTTTTTAAAAATTTTGGGGAAACCAAAAAAGGGACTAATACTTTTTTTTCCCTTGGGGCCCCCCACCCAGGGACCCCCAAAAAACGAAATGCCCCCCCCCCCCAATTTTTAAAAAAGGGCCCGGGAAAATAGGAGTCTTTCAACCCACCATTTTTTTTTGAATGGAAAATTGACTATATCTTCCCGGGGCCAAACATGCCCCTTTAAAAAACTTTTTGCCCCCACAGATCAAAAAGTGCACTATTCTATTTTGTACCGTAAACGTCTTTTATTAAAATTTTTTTGGTAACTGCATTTTTTTAAAAGAATTTATTTGGGGAATTTTATTTTATATTTTACTTATTATAAATTTTGTTTTTTTTTCAAGTGTGATAACATACAACAACACCCCTCCCTGAATTTTTTAAATTAATTTTTTACACGTGAAATGTGTTTAATTTCGTCCGCACACCCCATAAGTAATACAAATGTCCTAATAAATCCCCAAAAACACGTCTTTTTTTGAGAAGACATTTCCCCTCCGGGCTTCTGAAAACGGATTCACCCAAAATAAAATTAAAGGGGTTTCTTTTTTCCCCTTCCAAATCCTTCTTCAGTATTAGGGACAGACTCCCCTGGAGATCAAATGAATGCGACCCCCCCAAAATGACTCCAGCCCCGATTTAAATTTTTAAACCCAAAATTTTTGCCCAATTTTTTCCCCGCCCTGGGGCCTTTTTTTGACACAAATTAACCCCCACAGAAAAAACCCCTTTTTTAAAAACCCGATTTTTTTTGTGAAATTTTTAACTCTCCTGATTTTCCCCCAACCCGTGAAGCCAGTGCTGCCGGCAGCCAACTGTTAACATGGAGGGCCAGGGTGCCCGGGCCACTTTCAGTGGGGGGGTGAAGCCCAGGGTAGCTTCCCTTTTATCTATTAACAGCATGGTTTTACAAACCAGGGGCCCGGGGTTACAGTGGGTGGGTGGAAACCCCGCTACGCCCCCGTCTCCCAATTTTTCCCGCAGGTTTTTAGCCCCCAGGGCTGGGGTTACAGTGGGTGCGGTGAAGCCCCGGGTGCGTCCGTCATCTATTAACCCTGGGAAAAAAGCCCTTATGAGCAGCAAAAAAAACATCCCTGCTGAAGAGAGTGCGGAAGCGGAAAATGTGAGGTAAACCTTTCCCCCTTTCCCCAGGGAAAACAGTTTAAACCCCGGGTAGCGCTTTTCCCCTCCGTATGAGTGTGGACCAATTGGGGCTTCACTTTAAAAACTGGTGGTTAACGCCCTTTTTCCACCCGGGGCCCTTTTTCTTGGGATTTTTTTTTCTCCCTTTTACTCCAAAGGCTGGGGAAATTGTCTCTGTTTTTGTTCTCTGTCCGTGCTCCCTACTTTCCCTGTCCTCTGAAAAAACCAAAAACTGGGCAAGTCCTTTCCCGTACCTCCCCTTGGGACAATTCAGAGGGAAAATTTTTTTTCCAGCCCATTTTTTACATGCAATTTTTTAGTAGTTTTCAGAAAAAACATTTTTAAAAAATATGGAACCCACCATTTTTTGTTTCTCTTTTTTTTTTTTTGATTAAAAGGGTTTTCTCAAAAAGGGGTTGCAGCTATGTTAAAGAATTTTAAAAAAAAGTCAAATTTTTTAAAAAGTGTCCAAATTAAAAGTGTTCCCCCAACCCCATTCCCGTTTCTGGGAAAAAGCCAAACCCTCACCCTTGACCACTCTTGACAATTGGAAAAACAAATGTCCCGTTTGAAACCCAATTTTTTACAATAGGAAACCCGAAATCCCAGCTGCATTTCACAGCAAAATGCCCCCAAAAATTCAAAAAATGACCCCCCTGAGCCCAATTTTTTCCAATTTTGAAAACAAATGCTGTTAAAACAAATTTTTTTTAGAAATTTGGACCTTAGAAATTTCTGCATTTTCAAAAACAAAAAAAAAAACCCAAAAAAAAAATTAAAAAAAGACTTCTCAGCCACTGGTTTAAAAATTGTGAGGGGGGAAATGGGCCCTTAGAAGCCACATTTCTGTTTTCCCAAAGGGCCATAAAAAAGCTGTATCCACAGCAACATACCTCAAAACCCCTTGACAATGCGAAAAAATTTTAAAGATAAAGTGAGTAAATGGAAAACGGGGTTGTCAGAAACCTTGCTGTCCTTTTTACAGCTCCCACACCGCAAAAACCCGCAAAATGAACTGTTTTGGGGCAGAAAAAAAAATTGCAAAATAAAAAAATTATTTTAAAAAAAAAATTTTTTTAAGAGGAACCCCTTTCTTTTTTAAGAGGGAAAGGAAGTAGACCGGCAACTAATCTGACCCGGGAATTTTTGGGGGCCCCAACATCATCAAGATCCTGCCTGATTTTATCTTTAGGGAAATCCAAAAAAGATCCACATTTCTTGTTGGGAAAACCGGGTGCTTTGTCTGTAAACTCCCCAGCTGTGCTGAAGGGCCCTCAGATATGAATCTTTCTTCTGGGCAGGCAACCAAACCCATGGGGGTTGGGGAGCCAGCTCGGGGCCCTTCGTCCATTTTGGATACCAAAGTTATTGGGTCCGGAAAACAAACAAAAAAAATTTTGGTTGGGGACGCAGATATTTGTGCACCAAAGATTTTTAAGCTGGTCTCTGTGTGTTTTTATTGTGGGCCCCGCATTGCATCTTGGTGAGGGGTAAAAAAAAGATTGCCAGAAAAGGCACCCATTGGGTTTCCAACCCCCCTTTTCCCTGCTGCTTTTTTCCCCCGTCGGCTGGGGGGCTATTTTTTCCACCCAACCCGGGGGGGGAACATTTTTTTGGGGAAATACCCCTGAAGAAGACCGCAAAAAAGGAAAAAGGGTCCCCCCCAAAATTGATTTCCCCAATTTCCCAGCAAAAATTTTTTCCCCAAAATTCCCCCCCCTTTCCCCAAGCAAATTTTTTACCCCCCTCCCCCCATTTGGTTGGCCCCTTGGGGGCCCAAAGGGGGGCCCATGTGGCCCCCCTCCAAAATTTTGTTTAAAATTTGGGGGGGTTAAAAAGGGGCATTTGCGGCCCCCCCGCCCCGGGGGCCACAAATTTCCCCTTTGAAAAAACCCCTGGTTGGAAAAGGGTTGAAATTTTTTTCCCGGGGGGTGGGTTTTGCCCCCCCTTCCCCCCAATTTTTAGGGGTGGTTTGAAAGGGGAGGCCGGAAATTCTTTAATTGCTTTGGCCAAAACGGGGGGGCCAGCCAAAAAGGCCCGGGGGCGAACAGGGTCGAAAAGCCGGAAATGCGAACACAGACCTCGAGCCTTCTTCAGCAGGGAACCAAAACCCGGGTTTGCGCCCTTTTGAAATTTCTTGGGGCACGAGGGGTTTATGACCCTGTTCCCCGGCAAAAGGAAAGTGCTCCAGCCCCACCGATCTAAAGGGGGGCCAGCAATTTCCCCATTTTTCTCACACCCCCTTTTCCTTTGGGACCCAAAGGTTTTTTGTCACCCACCAGCCCCTCGGGCCCCGTTTCGGGGGAGCCGTCCACAGCTCCTGAAACCCGTTTTGGGCTCCCCCCCAAAACAGATTAATTTCAACACGGCCTGGGTTTTTCTTGGGGATGTGATGCCAACCCCGAGGACCTTGGGGGGAAAGCCCTGCACCATTTTCCCCGGGGTTTTTAAAGCGTGCGCCAAGCCTGAGAGCCCCCCGGGCACCCCCCCGAGCATCACCCAGTGAGGGTGTCACAGAAAAAAGCGGCCCCTTTGGGCCCTGCTTTTAGTCCATGTTTTTTGGGGGGTGGAAAGGACTTTTCCGGAAAACAATCAGACAAAAGGGACCTTTAAAATTTTTGATTTACACGTGGGGGCCCCGGGGCAGGGAGGATTTTTTTGGCAAAGAAATTTCTGCTCGGGATCTTGGTTTTTGGGGAGGGAAGGGCCATGACGTGGCGGAAAACCCCTCTGGTCCACCAAACGGAAAGGGGGAACAATTTTCCCAAGGGGCCCCAAAAACCCGGGAATGCCCACATTCAGGTTTTGGCTTTTTTGGGTGGTTTGGGTTAAAGTGTTTTTTTCTGCCCCAAAAACCCGGAAAACAGAAGGGTGGGGTGCTTGACTGGCCGCTGTACGGCTTCAGGTCGTCAAACTGGCGGAAGGGAAGGAGTAGGGTGGGGCTCGGTGGGCTGGTGGGACTCCCGGGGAAAAGGTGGAGGGTGAAGGGCTGATCCCTGAACAAGAAATCTGAGAGACATGGGCCCCTTAGGGAAAACCCTTTGGGGGTGGCCCGGGGGAAGAGGAGGCGGGGAAAAAGGGTGGAAGGGTGGGGAAACCTGGCGTCTTTTGGCCTTTTGTGGCCAAGTGTTTTTTTCCCCTTTTCCAAAATCAACATTCGCTGCCCTGTGACTAGACATGTTTTTTGGGGGATAAACACCTAAGATTCTTGCCTCTTTTTTATGTGGTTTACCGGCAAAGGCGGCTATGAACATTAATACATTTTTTTTTGTTTCCAACAGACATTTGTATCTTCACAATTGTCAAAAGTGGCTCATAGGTCAAGTTTAGAATTTTTGGGGGCATTTTGCTGTGAAATGCAGCTAGACTAACAGGTCCTATGTAAAAAGTGTGGTTTCTAACAGACATTTGTTCTCAACAATTGTCAAGAGTGGCTCAAGGTGATGGTGCTGTCAGAAACAGAATAGGTAGGACACAGTTAATGGACACATATTGCAAAAATGACTTGTATTTGCAAGTTCTTACCATAGCTAGCAATCCCTGTATTGAGACAACCCCTTTTAATAAATTAAAAAAAAGAGAAAAAAAGACATGGTGGGAAACTCCATCCTATTTTAAAAATGACATCCTGCTGAAGTCATAGGCATGCTAAAGAAGGCCCAGGCTTGAGTGGTCCTGGACCTTTTTTGACCGCGATTAGTGTGGAGCGGGGTTTCCGCTGAACCGTGGCTGGCGGAATCATACAGCGGACTATGTGCGACCGCCCTCACACTTTTTGAGGCGGGACACGTATTGACACGAACCCCAACGTCCTTCCTCCTCGTCCAGTGATGAAGCGCTCGCAAGCAAATTCTGCGGAAAAGACCACGATGGATCTGCAATGTCGTCATCATCATCATCATCACATCATCATCATCATCAACAACACAAGTGACTTGGTCGTCCTGACTTTCTCCATTCAGGACAGCGGCTACAAGCAAGAGGCACTGCAAGGCGTGGCTGACCGCCCGGATTTTTGCCGATTGACCGGCTTCCTTCCCTCCTTTGATGGCATCAGTAAACCCTGGGCGACCAGAGCAGACAAATCATCCTCATTGGCCTCTTGGTCCTTGGAAATGCCTTCTGACCCCAACCGCATTTTGTCATCAAAGAGGTCTTCAGAAAATGTAATTATCCACAGTGGTGGGTCACGAGTTGACATTTGGGCTGCCTTCGCTTCATGTTGGACGGATTGCTGATAGCTGATGACGACCTTTAGGTGAGGCCGTGATTTGGGAGTAAGAGGAGTAAGACAGCTGATGCAGGTTGCATTAAACCCACTGAAGAACAGATTGGCGACGCTGTCGTTACCGAGATTCACTAGGGCCCTGACCCAGCGATGACCAGGCCTGACGGTCCCTGACAACCGACGATCCTCTGGCATGCTGTATTGTCGCCAGCCACTGGAAGGAGCACCTTCTCTAGTACCTCTACCTCCATGTCCTACCCCCCTCTTTGCTCGCTAACCACCTGAATTTTGCTCCCATGTTCAGAAAGATAAAAATATGAGACAGGTATGGAAGAGATTTGGAAAGTCCCTCTTAATAAAAACGGCAAATCACTAGAGTTGAGCGATTTTTTATTGACACAGTTTGAAATCGGCAAGGTTTTTATGGTGATCGAAAATTTTCAGATCATTGCGATAATTAAGGTTAAAATCGTGCATCATTTTTTTTAAAACGCCCCAATTTTCGGGGGCTTCCTTAATTTGGGGGCCACAAATAGTTTACAAAAATAAAAGCGGGTGAGATGTGTGTGCGACTCATGACGGGGGGATGTGAAATTGGTTGCTTTGGCAGGAAAAAATCACATGACCTCGTATTACATAAACAGTTTTTCCTGTTCAGCCTTAGTGTCTTTCAGCGTCTCATAGGACTAGGAGTAGCGCTCTGCCTGTGGCCAAACAGCTCAGCGAATTAGTCTATTTCTGCACAGAGAAACCTCTACTATTAGCTGTGATCCTTCCAATTTAGTTAGATTAGAGATTTGAAGATTTTATGTAGTTAGCTAGAGAATTTTAAAGCAGCATCTACCACTGTAAATTCACGGGAGGAGCGGGGGGGAGGGAGGCCCTGCGGGCGAACACAGACAAGCTCTATCTATAAAGAACACTGGATAAAGTTCACCAAGACTTAGTGTAGACATTGCATTGCAATATCTTTATTATTAACAGTTTGCTATTGAAATATTTCCTGGATATTGGGCAGCCTGAACTTATATTGGATACACATCATTTATAGTAACTGCAGGTCTCTTTGTTAGGTGCAAAACTCCACTTTTATTATCAGTATACATTTCAGATAGGTGTTCATTTACAATTTTACACATTCCACCTGTGTTGATATATCCACCTTGCAGTTAAATTACAATCCAGCAATCTTGTAGTTTAGCACAGGTTTTTGTTTGTTGCCAAAAATACCGTGTATTATACAAAACATAACAGATACGTGTTTTTTTACTTTTTCGCACCCAGCTTTTTTCATTGTCGCAGCATCCTCGTAAATCTTAAAACAGCAATTCTATATTCACCACAGGTGAATTGAAAGGTGCAAAAATTCTGTGTATTCTACGAAACATAACAGATATGTGTTTTTTGCATTTTTGCCAGTCCAGATTTGTTGATAGACACCTTGCAGTTAAATTTGAATCCAGCAATTTTGTTTTGATTAGAGGGATTTGAGAATAGCTGTGAATTGCCGTCTCTTATTAAAAGACTTTCCAAAACTATTCCATACCTTCTCATATTTTTTTATTTCTGAAAATGGAGCGAAAGGCAGGTGGTAAGCGAGCAAAGAGGGGGGTAGCACATGGAGGTAGAGGTACGAGAGAAGGTGCTCCTTCCAGTGCTGGCGACAACACGCATGCCAGCGGATCGTCAGTTGCAGGACCGTCAGGCATGTCATCTCTGGGCAGGGCCCTGTGAATCTAAGTAACGAACATCGTCGCCAATCTGTCCTTCAGTGGTTAATGCAACCTGCATCTAGCAGTTCTTACCTCCTCGTCCTCGCAGTCACGGCCACAAATGTCGTCATCAGCATCGTCAGCATGGATCATGCAGGTTTTGGGGTCATTGCTGTGGTCCAGAACAGGCATATCAATGTCCAGTTCAACTAAAATGGTGGTTGAATAGACTCCTTTTTCCGGCACTTTTTAAATCTGGGGGCTTATGCAGGTTTGGGGCTCATGCTGTGGCCCAGGACAGGTATAGTCAATGTCGAGTGATACTAAAATGGTGGTTGAAAGACTCCTTTTTCCGGCACTTTTTAAATCTGGGGGTTATGCAGGTTTGGGGCTCATGCTGTGGCCCCAGGACAGGTAAAAGTCAATGTCCAGTGAAATTAAATGGTGGTTGAAAGACTGCTTTTTCCAGCACTTTTTAATCTGGGGGTATGCAGTTTGGGGCTCATCTTGGCCCAGGAAGGTATAGTCAATGTCCATGAAATAAAATGGTGGTTGAAAGCTCCTTTTCCGGCACTTTTTAAATGGGGGGATGCAGGTTTGGGGGTCATGCTTGGCCCCCGGACAGGTATTCAATGTCCAGTGAAAAAAAATTTGGTTAAAAAACTCCTTTTTCCACTTTTTAAAACTGGGGGTTAC
>JAODAL010050496.1:0-27365 GCA_025379985.1 Phyllomedusa bahiana
GTGCCTTAGAGAAAGCGTTCCTGAGTGTTTACCGCTTGCCGTTATCGACCTCTCCTACGTTTATCGACTCTGAACCTTTGCCGCCTACCCTGACGTTCTTGCTACGTTTATTGACCACGAATCTTGCCGCCTGCCCTGACCTTGGCGCCTGTCCCCGACTACGCTTACGCCCTCACATTCTGTACCACCTACACCTGGGTGCCCACCGCAAGCAAGTCACCAGGGGTAGCGCCCGGGTGACTCCCCCCGCAGCAAGTCCTCCCCTTTGGGGCAAACTCTGGTGAAAACCGAGAGTTACTTAGATTCCGCCCGGCGGGGCTTACCCCATCGCTTGCGGGGGTCCAGGGGACCCACTACCCGACCTTTTCACATATACTAGTCAAGGAAAAAAATTAAACTTTATCCCCTTGAAAGGGGGATGAAAATAAAAAAATGTTACCAATTCCTTTCCAATCCCCATTCTTTGGAGGAAAAATGTAAAAAAAAAAACAATTGCCCACCTTTTTTTGGTGGTTTTGTTGTTACGGATTTCCTTGTGGGAAAAAATGACATTTATCTTTAGACATATCACACGCACAAAAATTTACCCTCAATTTCCGGGGCTTCATATTTCATTTTTTCCGGGGGCAGGGACGGGCTGTGGGGACTCTTGCAGAAGGGGCACGGACGGGACTGTGGGGAGCTTCCTGCAGAGGAGGGGCAGGACGGGACTGTGAGGAGCTTCTTGCAGAGGAGGGGGCACGGACGGCGTGAGGACTTCCTGCAGAGGAGGGGGCACGGACGGGACTGTGAGGAGCTTCCTGCAGGGGAGGGACACGGACAGGAATGGAGGAGCTTCCTCAGAGGAGGGGGCACGGACAGGACTGTGAGGAGCTTCCTGCAAGGGGGGGACAGGACGGGACTGTAGGAATTTCCGCAGGGGAAGGGGCACGAACAGGACTTGGGGACTTCCTGCAGAGGGGGGGAACAGGGACAGGACTGTGAGGATTTCCCTAAGAAAGGGGGCAGGGACAGGCTTGAGGAGCTTCCTGCAGAGGAGGGGCACGGACGGGACTTGAGGAGTTTCCTACAGAGGGGGGGGCATGGCCAGGACTGTGAGGAGCTTCCTGAAAAGGAGGGGGCACGACAGGAAGGGGGGGAGATTCCTGCAAGGAGGGGGCAGGGAAAGGGACTTGAGGAGCTTCCTGCAGAGGGGGGGACGGACAGGACTTGAGGAACTTCCCTGAAGAGGGGGGGCACAAACAGGACTGTGAGATTTCCCTGCGGGGAGGGGACACGGACGGGACTGTGAGACCCCCTACAAAGAGGGGCCGGGACAGGACTGTGGGGATTTCCTGCAGAGGAAGGGCCCCGGACAGGACTGTGGGGAGCTTCTACAGAGGAGGGGGCAGGGACAGGACTGTGAGGAGCTTCCTGAAAGGGGGGCATGGACGGGATGTGAGGAGCTTCCTGCAGAGGGGGGGGCACGGACGGGACTGTGGGGAAACTTCCTGAGAGGAGGGGGCACGGAC
The DNA here is from genome assembly GCA_025379985.1 of Phyllomedusa bahiana. Taxonomy (NCBI): domain Eukaryota; kingdom Metazoa; phylum Chordata; class Amphibia; order Anura; family Hylidae; genus Phyllomedusa; species Phyllomedusa bahiana. The sequence continues at coordinate 1,512 of JAODAL010050496.1, forward strand.
AGGACTGTGGGGAAACTTCCTGCAGGGGGAGGGGGCACGGACAGGGAAGGAGGACCCCTGCAAGGAGGGGACACGGACAACGAGGATTTTCCCTCAAAAGAGGGGGCACGGACAGGACGGAGGACTTCCTCGGGGAAAGGGGGCACGGACAGGACGGGGAGAAGCTTCCTACAGAGGAGGGGGCAGGACAGGACGTGAGGAGCCCTAAAAGGGAGGGGGCATGGACAGGAATGTGAGGACTTCCTGCAGAGGGGGGGGCACGGACAGGACGTGAGGAGTTCCCTGCAAAGGGGGGGGCAGGGACGGGAATGTAGGAGCTTCCCTGCAAAAGGAGGGGGCACGGACAGGATGTGAGGAACTTCCTAAGAGAAGGGAAAGGGCAGGACGTGAGAGCTTCCCTACAGAGGGGGGCAGACAGGACTGAGAGCTTCCAGAAAAGGGGGGAAATGGACGGGACTGTGGGGAGTTTCCTGCTCTGACCCCCTATGCTAATCTCCGCCACGCTGTTCTGTCAGTCTCCCCTTCCCTCTGCTCCATAGCTGCAAGACAGCCCCCAGAAGAGCAGAACTGAGGAGCAGCTGCAGCCTCCAGGGTGTCTCATCATAAAGCAGCCTTGTGTTGTATAAACTCCCTCCTCTTACCCCCAGAAAATACCTAATTTTTACATAAAATTAGTACTGGAGGCAGCACAGAGGAATGAAGAAATAAATAAATACACCTGCAGTCATCATTGCCGGCTGCTGTGGGGCCCCCGCAGGCTGCCCCCTAGGGAAAAAAAGGGCCACGAGTGCCCAGTTATTAAAATTGGTCCGGGGCCCCCAAAGGTTATGTGCCATACAACCCCCGTCTAAATGTTTAAAGAAGCTAGAGTTAAACGGGGGTAAACATACAGCTACTGATTACGTGCCTCTTATACTCTTCTCTTTTTTTTGCCCCCTTTCCCCCCTGCCCTTTTTATCTCCCTTATGAAGCTGAAATAAACTCCAGGTCTGTCATGCTCAGGAGCCCACTGGGAGCCTGTAGGCCAGTCTTAGCCTGGGTGAATGACCCCCGAACTGCACTGTAGAGTAATGAATGAAGCTAGCCTGGTCTGATGAATCTTTTTTTTTTTTTTCATCAAATGGATGGGTACTGTATATTGGGTCCCACATCTTGATAGAGCCTCAATACAGTCATGTATTGCTTTATGGGTGACATGTATGAAAAAAGGCTGCACCATTTGTTTGGCATGCCAAAGCCAAACAACCTGTCGTAGTCCTGTTCTATAGATGTATTAACCGGCATACACCAGAACGTGGCATATTGTACGACAGACACAACAGTTTTGAATGTGCCAATGATGCAAGGTCATGTCATGCCAGAATCATACGATGCGCCAAAAATGCACCAATTTTTGGCACAAAACTGTCATACAGACCCACTCCAGTTTTAAGTGGCATGGCTGAGACTATTTTTGGCATAGAACGGGAGACAGTTATAAAGTGCTGTGAGACACTTTCATACATACTGGCGTTTCGTACACTGTTAAAAATAGGTAGAACTGATGAGACATCACTAGGTTCATACATGTCACCCTATTTGAATGTCCTTAGCCCCCTCTAACTTCTATCCATACAATGAAGCTTTTCTACAAATGACAGCCATGCCATTGTATGTGCAGATGCCCTGCTACCTCCACATACTGAATATGGTTTCAGGTCACAATTAAATTAATGCCAGGAAGTAGAACATTCAAAACATTCAGGGAACAAGTCAAACCTCATTTCTTTATCTGTACAGCATAATTACCCATATTACCCAGCCTTCATCATTATACAATTCTGTTATTCCCGCTGTTTTGTCCTGACAGATGCAAGAGCACAGATACTAACACTTGACCACCGCATGTCTTGTCTGGTGCTACAGGCAAAACAGTGTTATGGACTCCCTGTAGAAGTGCTAATTTGCCAGGGCAGACCCTGTACAAAACAGCCTACGGCTTGCAAATACAATGCTGACTTTTTCAGCTGTGAACCTGATTCTCTAGACGCAATAAATGACAAGTTCTTCCAGTCCTAAATGGAAAGTCAGAAAAAATGTCAGCTGGAAATTGTCACTTGAAGAAAGAACCTTTTATGGCTTCTAACCCATTTACTGCTAAAAGGATTCAAAAATAATTTCAGGTCTAGGCTCTACAGACCTCTCCTAGAACCGGAATATGACCTGCTCTTCATCAAAGGATTGATATGTTTATTGTCATGCACTTTCACCTTTATATTGCTTGAGAAAGGCTTTTGTAGCCGAAACGTCGTCACTGGACATGCTAGAATAAAGCTGAATCCATTTTTTTTTTGCTATCAAGGAGTGCTGCGATTTTCTTTAGATATTTATGGGACTAGTGGCTCTGGTCATATAGTCGCCGGCACCCATTTTTTTCAAACCTGCCTTGATATATATATAGATAGATATATGTATAGATATATGAATAGATATATATATATATATATATATACACATATATTGCACTAGGCTACATAGCTCAAAGTAAACAATCAAAAATAATTAATCTCCTTTGTTTGTTAGAGATATCAGATTCTATCCTCAAGCTGCTCTGTGTCCTGAGGGTTTCACTCCCTGCTCTCTGTCAGTCAGGAAAGGAGAGCAGGATGGTAACCAGAGCAAATACAATCTCTCTTATTCCTGATCAGGGTACTATCAAAAGAACACTGTATTTGGAAAAAACGTTGATTTAATGTTCCCTTCATGTTGACAGTTAATCTTTGTAGTGAGACAACCCATTTAAGCCTCTTTTATAAATGTCACCTATATACTTAATAGCACTGTGCCAATTGAGATGAGTAATGTACGTTTTAGCCTTTGGAATAAACCAGTGCAATCCGAACTACTACATTTAAACACAAGGAACCTGCTTAGTATCCTTGCTGGAATAAGAAAAACGAAGATGAAGCTACATGACATAGTGTAAAAAGTAATAAAGTGTCACATGCTAAAAGGATACTTTTTGAATAGTCTTTAAGGCACAGCTACAATCTGATTAGTATAGTGTTTCTAAATAGCTCTAACTGCAGAGGTGGTGAAGGATAAAATTGGGGGAAGGAGAAATACCTGCTCGCCTCTGGCTGGGTTGGGAGTCAGATGGCTTTATCTTTAATGAAATGTAACAAAATCACTGCGTTGTCACAGCTCATAGCCAAATCATTTAAGTGTTTGCCCAGGACTAGAAAAACATGGTTGTCTTCTTTTGAAAAATAGCACCACCTCTGTCATAGGATGTGCCTGGTACTGCAGCTCAGTTCCACTTAAGTGAATAGGGCTGAGCTACAATACCAGAAACATCCTGCAACAGAGATGCTGCTATTTTTTCTAATTCTAGACAACCACTTTAATGATTTGTCTATGAGCTATTACAGTGCATTGATTGCATTACATTATATTAAATATAAAGCCACCTGACTACCAAGCCAGCTGAAGGCAAGAAGGTCTTTCTCCTCCCTCCAATGCTATCCTTCTACCCCTGACAGCTATTCTAAGTTTATAGAATATTTATCATTAAGGGCGACATGTATGTATTTGGCGCTCAGATGCCATTTTTTGTGCGCATTAGTAGTGTAGAATGCGCCTGAATCTATGAACCTGTCTTACTGCGGGTCATAGATTTAGCGCTTTCTAGCGACACTTCTGGCTCAGGTATACCACTTTGAAAGTGGTTTACCTGTTCCAGCAATAATGCACCTGGAATTGCCGTACTGAAATCTATAGTTTCGTACAGTTCTAGTGCGCCCGCCTACCGCACATCCCCTGAAATCAGGCGCATTACAAAGTGCCGCAGGCGCTCTGTAATGTGTCTGATATTGGTGTGCGGGAGTTTTAAATCTATAGTGAACGGGGCTGCACTAGATGTCGGTCTGAAAAGATGCCAGACTTCTGCTGCATATGTTCATACATATCGCCCTAATTGTTTGAAGACATTATCACAAAGTTGGTCAACACCAAGAAAATGTGAATGAAGACTTCCAATTTATGATAACATTTCAATGACTTCAAAAACATCATAGTTAGAGATAAAATAAGCAGTCACTTGCATAGTATATGACGTCTAAACACAGTAGAATGGGCTAAAAACAACTTCTCCATTAATAAGACAAAAACAAACATTACTAGCCCAATTGGCAACCTCTTTCTTGTACTGATTGTACTTGCTTCTATTAAATGAAAGCAAATGCCCTAATTTAATAAGGTCTATCTCAGACTCTCTTTAACACTTAACAAGCAAACACCTCACTTGTACTTACTAGATTACTTTTATTAATCACATTTTAAACGGGTGTAGTTATGAATAATTGCATGGACAACACAACATCAATGAATAAATTGCTAAAACTGTGTTCTTGCTAATTGCGTTCACCCCATCAGAGTTTGGTAGGGAGGATATTAGAAGCCAATGCAAAGTATAAGTCAATGCAGCTGTTATTTAATATATTCCTTTTAATCTTCCAGCATAAAACAGAAATGCAAACATTGCATATAGTGTATTTAATATGCAGCTTAACCAATTAGCATTAACAGCCTCTGCCACTAAGCAAAGCCATATCCTTAAACGACTGCTACAATATACTCGAGCATTATAAATGGGAAGTAGCAAATTGATTTGCATGTAATAACAGTGGCAATAAACCTTCCTTGCTACGTGCAATTTTTCCCATCTGTTAATGGAGTGGAAGTTTAGAAGCTATTATTCCCAGAAGGGGACTTACCCAGCTGGACATCTATAACACTTGGCTGGTTCTCCACAGGGAACAATGGTTTAGGAGGCTTCGCTGTGAGTAAAGCTAGAAAAGAGAACAGGAGAATGTAATGGAAGTCGGAGACAAATTACAGCACAGGAAACATTCTATCATGCGAGGCATTTAATTTTGCTACACTTGATACAGTGTAAACATCATCATAAAGTGTGCCTATCTATACAGAATATATTTAACAGTTCAATTTCAATTTCTATGAATTATTATAGATAGGTTTTCTCTGACAGTTACATTTTCTACATGCTATAAATTTAGCATTATAGGTCAAAAGTCCCCCCCCCCCCCCCTCTACAATCTAACTAAGCAAAGACTAAAAATTATAGTCAAGTATCATCCCGATACAGAGAATGTTTAAGAGAATGGAATCTGTAGACTTTGGGGGCTATTAGTGTCAACATGTTGCATCTCCATGATTTATGGTGGAAGTAAATGTAGGGTTGTAAAACAGTTTTTATCATATTCATAAATAACAATTGGAGTTTAAGTCACATAAACTTTATTGTCGGTCATCTTGAAATATTTGATGCTTACCTGTGATTGCTACATTTTTATTTTTCAATTTGGTTTGCTTGGGAATTTTGATTCCATAAAAGGTAAAAATGTAGCTTTACTCAGATATCAGCATATAGTACAATTATGTGCTCTAGTTTCCTTTCCAAATTACTTCATTATTGAATTATTTATTTATTTAAATTTTTTATATAATGCTGTTATATTGAAGGAATCATAGATAAAGACCAGGCTCAAAGTAAGAAAAAACTGCTACAATGAGAAGCATATTGGATTACATGCCTGGAGGCATTATGCCCTAAAGGGTTAAACGAATGTTTTAAAGGGAACCTGTCACATAGATTATGCCCCCCTGCTGAGGACAGCATAAGCTAGTGTCAGACCTGCTGTTTCCAGCGCTGTGCCCCTTATTCTGTAGGATGCAGCAGTTTTAGATTATTAAATGCTCAAATCTTATTCATGAGCAGGTGTTAGCCCCGCCCACCAAAGGCTAGCCTCAGGTGGGCGGGACATGAAAAAAACTGACTCTTTTCATGACTCTTTCCTGGCTGAAAACTGCAGATTTGAGCACTAAATACTCTGAAACTCCAGCATCTTACAAAATAAGGGACACAGCGCTAGAAACAGCATGTCTGACACTAGCTTGAGCTGCCCTCAGCAAGGGGGGCATAACCTATGTGGCAGGTCCTCTTTAACCTTAAGGTGTTATTGTAATGTATGGTATTTTAGGTATGTTTTTAATTACCACATAAAGCACTACGTACTGTATATAAGGGAATATCCTATTAATAGATGTATGCTTGAGTGCTGTTGGAATATGAATATGCACGAGTTATAATAAAGAATGAAGCAATGAACATAACTTATATGGTAAATCAATGTGGTTTATTCAAGTTATATTCCACAGTGCTGTACAGTGTCATAATTCACTTTGGTCCATGTCTCAATAGGGGCTCAGAGTCTAAGGGCAACATGTCCGAAAAGTGGCGTATCTATGCCAGTTTTAGGCGCATGAAATCAGTGTAAAGTGTGCTTGAAAGTCCGATACTTTCTAAAAATTGGCATCAGGTACACCGTGCATAGATTACTTAATGCGCCTAAAATGGTACATAGTATCAATAAAGGGCGCATTGCATCAAAAAAGGTGGCATTGTATCAAAAAAGGGGGCATTGTATCAAAAAGGGGGCATTGTATCAAAAAAGGGCGCATTGTATCAAAAAGGGGGCATTGTAATAAAAAGGGGGCATTGCATAAAAAAAGGGCGCATTGCTCAACACTCGGCACATAGCATAACATTGGTAGTATATGGTATGAGTCTATCGAGGCTCATTGCCCGACGGGGACACAAAACATATGTAAGGTGCTTTAATAGGCGCATTTCGCGACAGGGGCGCACAGTGCACCATATTTAGACGCATTACAAAGTGTCGTTCCCGGCGTATAATGCGCCTAGTTTTGGTGTATGAGAGTCCATTTACAACAAGAATATGGCGTAAAAAGTGGGCTTGCCGCAAAATAGAACAAAAAACTGGCGTTGGCGTGTTGGGATATGTCGCCCTAAATCTGAGGGAAAAAATGGAATAAAACAAGAAAACATAGGGAGGACATGCCAACTCCTTACAGACTTTGCCCTTAGTGGGATGTGAACATAGGACCCCAGCGTTACAAGGTAACAGTGCCAACTATCGAGCCATCTTGCTGCCAATTACTACTTGGGTGATCAGTTTTTGGGGGCACTGTATGTAAGAAATCATGTTGAGGCAGCAGAGCACCTTGATTGCTATGACAATATTGATGGCAGAAATAGCATGGCACAATTAAAAGAGCAACATGGCGAAACTAGAAATGTGCTGCAAAAGTTGGGAGCCAAATATGTCTGTTCAGCAAACTCTGCGGAGGTAAGTGTTGGCTGGAAGGAGTCATCTGAGATGAACAGAGAAAAGTAAAAGAGAAGACAACTCCAATCAGTCAAAACATCCTGTGAGTCAATGCATGTAATTGTCATGCATTATGCCTTTGTCTCATTAGTACTCATATGTCTCATACAGTGTGACAATATATTTCTGTGTGGAACTGGTATCTGATCCCAGTATGATTATTGCAGGACATGATTATTTACAATATGGTAGAAAAGTTGGCCTTCATAAAATTATTATTTAGTCACGACATGGTGATATTATTCAGTGACTGTATGGTGGTATTAGCCAGTCAGTCATACATAGTTAGTAGGGTTGGAAAAAGACATGTATCCATCAAGCTCAACCCGGGGGGGGAACATGTGGTTAAAGGGAGGGAGACAAGGATTTTAAGCCCAGCTTCCTCACTGGTTAATGCCCTGAAACCCACAAGGCAAGAATCAATCTGCTTCAGTGAAGACCTCATCTCTGACCCCAGAGCCTCCAGCAGACAGGATCCAGAATTTTACATGGCTAGGTACGCATTAATATTCTTTAGTTTCAGGTAGGTATCTAAGCCTTTCTTGAAACTCCCAACTGTTCCTGCTGTGACCAGCTCCTCAGGCAGGCTCTTCCACAGATTCACAGTTCTTACAGTGAAGAACGCTTTTCTCCTCTGGAGATTGAATCCTTTTTTCTCTAGCCGAAGGGAATGTCCCCTTGTCTTTTGAGGGGGCTTTCTTGAAATAATTTTTCCCCATACTTTTTGTAGGGACCATTTATATATTTATATAAATTAATAATTTCCCCGAAGCCGTCTTTACTCAAGACTAAATAAGTTCAATTCTACTAACCTCTCCTCATAACTAAGATGCTCCATTCCTCTTATAAGTTTGGTTGCTCGTCTTTGCACTCTCTCTAGCTCCATTACATCTTTTCTATAAACTGGAGCCCATAACTGAACAGCATATTCTAAGTGAGGACACACCAATGCTTTATACAGCGGTAGAATTACAATCTTGTCCCGTGAGTGCATGCCTCTTTTAATACACACCAATTTCTTGCTTGTCTTAGAGGCAGCTGATTGACACTGCATGCTGTTCTGTAGTCTATGATCTACAAGAATGCCCAAATCTTTCTCAACAAGCGATTCTCCAAGTTTTTCTCCCCCTAGGACATATGATGCCTGCAGAGTCTACAGTGGTATCCTGCAGTCACTATATGGCAGCATTATTAGTCACATTGCATTGTTATTGTTCAGTCACAGTATTGGTTACATTATTCGGTCACTGCATTACTCAGTTGCTGTATTTCGAAATAATTTGATCACTATATGGAGGTATTATTTGGTTACTCTATGGTGGTATTATTTAGTCTGGTATTATTGTTCAATGTAAATCTTCTCAGATTAAATGTGAAGAAAACGTTGAGAAAATTTGCATGGATCCAGAAGAGGACATCTTCTTATGTATATTTATATATGTGACATTCATTACAAATGTACCAAAAATGTTTTTAATTGCAGTTACGCATTAGATACATAACCAGATAGGATGCATAACAGACACAGAACCAGCATAGACTGCAGAAGAGCCCTCTGGGATCCTGGTGCTGTCACTGCTATGAGGATTCTCATAGCAGTGAAAGCACCAGGATCCCAAGAACAACAATACTGAAAACATATCATGAGGTACATTACTATGGCAATTGCACCAGTATTCTGCCATTTTACCAAAGTACTGACAAACATGTTTTATTTACATTTATTATGTTTAGTGTTGCACTTTGGATTGAAGGAAAACTCAATATTCAGAATCGAATTTTGGCAAAAATGGGCCAAAAATGAACCCCAATTCTAACTCTAACCTTTGGAAAAATATAGGTAACATTTGTGAAGACCCAAACTGATCAAATAAGTTGTATACAGTTAGGTAAAAGAATATAAACATATGTCAGATTAATTAATCTGGCACATTTTTAGACAGTCTAGTCTAAAGTTTACACTAAGTATTAGACAATATTAGTACAAGTAGTCCCCGGGTTAGGAACGGGACAGGGACAGTAGGTTTGTTCTTAAAGGGGTTTTGCCACAAAGTAAAATTATTGTGGGAAACTTGCAAACTAAATAATAAACATTTTCACCATTCATCATTATAAAAAAATCTGCACCGTTTTTGTTTTAGCTGCTCCTTTAGTGATCCATTGTTTACAGCTTGTCTCCAGGGGATACGACCAGGGCTGAGAGCTCCTCACTCCTGGTCAGACATGTTCAGACATCACCTCTCCTCTCAGACAGCTACTGAGTGTTCAAACCCCATGTGCTGTCATTCTACTCCTGTCCTCTGTACTCCTTAGTAATTAGTCACACAGTGCAAATAAATAAAAAAGAGACCTTAAAGGGGTTGTCTCGCTACAAAGAATAGCTTTCAAATTGTAGGGAACACAAAATAAAGACATTTTCCAAATATATTGCTTTGTTCATCTGTTTTCCTTAAGGAGATACAAGTGAATTCATGACCTCCCTGGCTATTTCAGTTCCCTCAGTAACTGACCTGTTAACAATTCTCCCCCCTGCTGTTTGTTCTATGTGATAACAGTGAGTGAGGTCATCACACAGGTCACAGCAGTGTCTGTGTTGCTGGGCAGTAAAAAGCTTGATTTATCTCAAGTAAACAGCACTGTAATTAGGACTTTTGTTTGAGGGATCAGATAAAAAGTCCTGTTAGTAGTTTCAGAAGCTTCTGAGCTAATCTGATCTAATTAGCAACTGAAAACACAGAGCTGGATTCACCATGGAGCTTATGCAAATTTCAGTCAGTCTGAACCAGGAAGTGACAGAGTATTTTATTCATGCAGCCTATGAAACTCTGTAGGGAGACAACTCCTTTAATGAGGTTTGTAGGTTTGTGCATTGATAAAAAGAAAAAAAAGATCCACAGGTTTGGTTCCTGCAGGGATTTGAACCTAGGACCCTTGTACCGTAAAGCAAAAACATTACCTCACTGCTACTCACTGCTCTATGCATAAGCAGACCTTTCTTTGACTAGAGAGAGGAAAGGCCTGGTGATGTCATCCTGCTGGGTCACATGATGTGCAATTCAAACAAATCACACACGCCCCTTGTGAGCACACAGAGCTGAAGAGCTGGATACAGGAGGTATGAAAAGAGATCGTGGCAAAACCCCTTTAAGTTGAATTTGTATGTAAGAACAGGTTTATTTATTAACCCCTTAAGGACCCTGGATGTACTCATACGTCCCAGGGTCTCTAAGGGGCTTTGCAGGGGGATCGCTCCGCGACCCCCCCGCACAGCCGCCGGGTGTTCAGCCAGCAGTGTCGCCCGCCCGCGCTGTTTAATCCTTCAGATGCCGCGGCAAAGATGGTCGCGGCAGCTGAATGAATGAAGATCTTCAGGGCGATCGGCATCACCGCAGCATACCTGCAGCGATCCGACGCCCTGACATGGCAGCGGGCAGCCCTGTAAACGCTCCCGTCACTGCCATGTCCTGGTTTGCCCCACTTCCGGCCACAGACAGGAAGTGGGGAAACCGCCATCTTGGAACAGTCTAATGCAGTTATTGGTTGCACAAAATGGCGCCATGGTGCAAATTTCAAAAATAGAAAAAGTTTGGAATTTTTTTACGGTACCAAAACATAACGGAAACCCTACATGTTTGCCGGATGTGTATCAACCTGTAGAATATAGATAACACATTACATTTACCAAAGATTGAATGCTGTAAAAGCAAAACACCCGCAAACGTGGCGAAAATACTTTTTTTTTTTCACAATTTGTCCCACTTAGAATTTTTTTTTGCGGTTATATTTGCAGTATATTATATAGACGGAATAACCCCATGAAAGTACATTTTTTTCCCGCAAAAAAAAGGGGCCTCTATGTCTTGTAGTGGAAAAATAAAAAAGTTATGGCACTGGGAAGGCGAGGAGGAAAAAACGAACGTGTCAACAAAAAAAAAAATGCCAGGTCCTTAAAGGGGTTTTATCGTTACAAAGATCATGTCTCAGATTTGGGGCATTAAAAATAAGCATTTTTTGTAATGGGTTGAATTTACTCTGCCCTTTTGGTTTAGAGATATCAGTTCGCTGAAAATTGTTTTATTTCGCTGTTGCTGGGACAAAAAAGCCCCGGGCATTCCTGCCCCTAGCACCCCCCTGCACTGTGATTGGCTGGCTAATTTCTTCACCCTGTTGGGATATGCCCCTAGACAGGAAACACATGGCCACCCCCCCTGCGCTGTGATTGGCTCCGCCCTGTGTTTACTCCCCCCTGACTGTTAAAATCGATAGTGAACCCAGAGTCTGCGGGTCTATGTACATCTCAGCTCTATGGTGAGACGGGCAATTACTCCTTTTTAAAGGGGTTTTTTCCCAAAGATTTTGATTCACCTCCCACAGGTTCTTTTGAATTTAAAAAGAGGGCATTCTTTTCCTCAGATCAAATCAAGCCCCGCCCCTTTATGACTCAACATGTATTGTAAAACATAAGGATTCAAAAATGTGTCTGATGACTGCATTATAGAGTAGTGCTTAGCAACAGCCACAAAAAAGGGGTTGGGAGTTCAATTCCCATCATAGGGTTTTTTTTTTTTTTTAATTTATACACAATGTAAAGGTATAAAATATATGTGTGAACATCTTAATTTTATTCTTTAAACCACACAAAGCCCCCCTATTAGTGCCCATCCTTGCATCACACCAAGCATTTCCCAAACATAGTGATACTGATATTTCGGGGGGGTGAAAAATGATATGGGGAGCCCGTATGGTAATTATAAATTATATTATCTTTATGGATTAACAATATTTTTTAGGTCTCTCTACAATGTTAAATTTTTGGGGGGAAAAAAAATAACCCTTGGGGGCTAGAACCCCAAAACCCCCTTCGTTTTTAAAAAAAAAAAGTCTATCCCCTGCCTACCGCTGCACCACCACCCAAGTCAGTTACAAAGTGACAGGCCTTTTTAAAAGCTGATTTGCTTCTCCACATGTCACTGACGGGAAGCAAGATCTTAACAGCTGCGGGTTTTCATTGGTTAAACTAAGACATATGCAGCTGCTTGGGGAGTTTGGGCCTAAAGCTGCAGCATAACAGGCAGGAGGCTACAGAAGTTTATATCCAGACAACCCCTGCATCCCCCTGCTTTAAACAAAATGATGAGTCACAGTTCTTCATTGGGGGGAGACATCCCTCGGGGGAAGGAGACACGCCTGCTGAGGGGAAGAACACGCCCCTGAATTTCAACTCAAATTTAGAAAAATTTTGGGCAGCACGAGCAGATCAAACGATAACACCCCCCTTAAGGGGTTAAACTAAAATCCAGCACAAATGTTTTTTTTTTTTAGTTTTGGATAGTGAGGGAATGTTTTTCATTTTGGGGTTTTATGACTGTCCCCTGTTAAGAAATTTTTTTCCTCATTTTTTACCTCAGTCTCGTGGCATGCTGGGAAATTGTCATTTCCCCAGCTACTATTCTGTGGAAATGGAATTACAAGTGCCGCCTGCCCCCCAATCCCGTTTGTAAATGGGGGCCAAAAGTAAGCGGAAAAGTGTAAGTCAGGGGTGCCTGTAAAATTTCTTCCTTCCTTCCCTTAAATCTACTGTTGGTGGCAGTATAAAAGGGGGTTTTCTAGGACTAGTTCTTACCTCCTTTCAGCACGGGAGTAGAATTTAAAAAAACATGTGAGTCTGAACACGCAGGGGTGAGGGGGAGGGGTGAGCAGAGAGGGGGGGGAATAAGGGATGCTAAAAATTAACTCAATAAAAACTTTACAACGTTGATTTCTATACAGCAAAACACAGGCTCATAACTGCCTTTCTACCCACCCCTGAAAGCCATTCATTTTTCCCTGCATCGATAAAATGTTTCACGCAAGGGCGGGCCTTCAGGTCCTCTGGTCGTGTCTAATGCAGACTTTAGGTAACTAAAGGAAATAGAAATGTGTAGCTCCAGAGCTTTATTTTTGTAGTCAATTTAATTTTTAAAAAAATGATTAAATACCCATTTTGGAGGATCCCACGTCAACATTACATCGTGGCAAAACCCCTTTAAATCAACAGGTTCTCTGGATATTGTTCAGCACTACCAAACCTCCCCTTCTCATCACCTTCATGAACTCATCTCTGTGACCACAAATTTGGGGGGTTCAATAGTAGTCTTTGAAGCTGGAATGTACTGTCTGATAATGTATGTCACTGGGGTGCATGTAACTTTTGGCAGGAAATGCAACCTGTTCTTTATTAGAGTCCTCATCATAAAACAATGCAACACTTTAAAAAAAAAATGTTGTGTTTACCACTTCTAATATGTATGTATGGCAAGAGTTTCTCACTGAAAAAAATGCTATTTTTGAATTAAAAAAAAGATTTTCCTGAATATCAGCAGCCATGGCCATTAGCCATGAATCCAATATGGTCAATATGGTCAAAAGCACTAGCTCATGGTAAAACACATTTTGTAAAATGTACAAAACAACGAATGGCTTACAAACTGCAACCATTAAAAAATTGCTGAAGGATTGGTACATCTGAGTACTATGAAATAAAACTACAAAAATGTTTACCTTTGAAAGCTTAGGTGGTATATAGGAATACAGAATATACTCTGGAAATACAAAGCTGAAAATCAGCTATAATTGTGATTTTCTTTACTATTCTTTACTATTGATAGGATTTATTATGTTGATCAGCTAACCAGAATCACATTTAAAAATAAGGGAGTCCTACATAACCTATGGTCAGACATCAATGTCTCATTAGTTTCTGCAATATGTGTGCATATTAACAGTTATTTTTAGACATTACATTGCTGTCAGATAGAATTGTCTTACTGGCCATGGAAAGTGTCAGCAACAGCAGCACAGTCAAGACCGAGAGCAAGACCAGAGGCAATGCCTTAAGTCCCAAGCACCAGATGTCAGACACTGCTATGTAGAACCTCCATAATGTCATGGAGCTTGTGGGCCTCTTGTCAAAACAGTGGACTTGCCTGAGGTTTGTGATTTCGTCAAGCTGGGTTAGCCGCCTGCATTATCTTCACAGAGAGTTTGCAGTTTCAAATAGATAATCTAAAGATGTGTTTGCTACTAATAAAAATTCTGAAATAAATAATAAATCTATTAGTCATTTAATATTTTTAACACTATGAAAAATCTCCTTGACCACAAAGTATTTAATGAGCAATATACTAATTCATTTTATATTGAGATGAGTTATAGACTTCTTTAATTGCATTGTTGCCTTCAGCCTTCCTTTTTAGTGCCAGCTCCTGCACCTTCTGAAAGTTGTACCTTGTAGCAAGATACTTGATTTGTACTACTAGTGTTACTGAAAGGATGCTCTTTCATCTTGGTGCTTTACATGTGTAGTGTACAGGAGTTTGTGGTACAATACACTATAAAGAGTTAATAATGTTTACTGATAACTGCACTAATATCTGATAATTGTACTTTAAGTAGTATGATAAGTGTTTTGTATAATTATTGACCTCTTTTTCACCCTTGTATTCAGCTATCAGCTTCTGCACATGTCTGTAAAGTGTGTATAGTCACGCTGCTTTTCAGAAATGTAACCAGTATCTGCCACTGAGGAGCTAATAGCGGGAATTACTATGACAACACAAGGGTGGGGGTAGAGTTGGAGATTATATAAGTTAGGTAAATTTAGTATTCTGGGTCTATTCCAATTATCTGGGTTATCATCATCATCTGCAATCCATCATGCCACCCTTATGAAGGCTGTTCTACCCCTGGGCTCAGGGCGCAGCTTTAACCCTTTAATTTCCCTGGCCACATGGGAGTGGATCCAGAGAGTGAGGACAGGATTATCCCACAGAGAAAATCTCAAGTGAGCTGTGTTTGACTTTGGATCCACAAAAGTCCGTAGTCCTACCAGACCGCGTGGCCTGTGGACGCAGTTGAGCCTCTGGCCTGGCCCAGTACCCCCCACAGTCCTACGTTTGTCCAGTGCACATTGCAGTCAAGGCGAGCTCCCCGTTTTTCTGCTGGAAATCACACATAAGGGACTTTATTTGGATGGCGGATCACTGTTCCTGTCATTGGTTCACTGAGTGGCTTGGACTGGGTAAGAAAAAGTGTAACTTTGTGAATGTGGTCCACTGCTGTGTGCCTAACAACTTGCCAAAGAAAGTAAAGGAGGCCTTTGCTTCTGTTGAATCATTAACCCTTTGTCTCCACGCCAGTGCGTACTTCTAAAACACTCTGTGCTGGCTCCCATAGACTTTCACTTTCCCATGTAAGTGCAGGGAAGTAGTGACATGTCACTTCTTTCCCCGGCGCATAATATGCGTTGGCGAAAACAACAGGTAATAACCGTATTTGCAGTTCATACGTTGGGCGTATTGCATCTCAATTATGCCCCAAAATACAGACCACAAATACGCCAGGTGAACATACCCTAAAAACCCTGTAGAGTAAATACTGTATTCATGTAATGTACCTTTTAGGAACCTAAAATACATAAATCCTAGACATCAGATTTCCATAACAGTTTGTGTCTTAAGAGCTCATCTTCAGTCAACTGTCAGTTTGTATAAAATTTTGGTGTAAGCTACACACGTGTGATGTACAGTATAAATGGTCAACTCCATCTAGCAGCGACATGCACGCTTTTTAGGTAAATGTTATCCCACTAGCCCACCTACATAAGAAATACAGAAATCCCTGCCCCAAAAATCCTTTATTGCCCTCTTGTGTAGACCTGGAATGGCACCGGCCTAAAAGAAGAGGTACTGTGGTGGTGAAGAAAAACAAGCATACTGTTACTATGTATCTATTTCTGCTAAGCTTATCAAGGTCTGCTATGTAATCACAGCTACTTCTTTGATTCTTTGCCAGAGGTTCTATACAGTTAGTTCTGGTTCTGTTCAAGTTCCTGTCTTGTGAACTGCCTCTAGTCCTCCGGAACATGTAATTCTACTCCAAATTTGTTCCTGTGACCATGTTCCAATACTGTGAACATATTCCTGTCCATTATTGCTGTTGTGTCCAGCTGCCAACGGGTGGCTACTGTATTCTGGGATCTGTAGCGTGAGGATAATGCTGCAGCAAAGTCCACAACCCTCTGTGGGTGTTAAATGTGAAAACCAGGGATCACTTAGGGCTACGTGTATGAACGTGGCTACACCAGTTTTCTGGAATGCTCTGAGCCAAAAAAAACCTGTCCTAGCCCTGTCCACATGTTGCACCAGACCCAACACTTTTGTATGCGCCAATTCTACGGGGGCATGTTGCGCCGGAAAAGTACTGAGAATTACAACTGTCGAGATGTTGCATATTTTCATACATGCTCCCCTTAGACTCCATACCCTAGTCTAGCCAGAACTGGTTTTGGACTTAGGATTCACCACCCAAATCTTGAAAATTATAAGAAAAGATACTGCAAACACAGCATTTGTATGATTTAGGCAATAGCTAGTGAGAGGAAAAGGCAAAAAGTAGGTAGTTGCTGATATCCTTAGCAAGCAGCAAAACATTTGAAACAAATTTGCACTGAAGAAAAATTCAGGATGCAGATTGAGGAATTCCAGCGGTAGCATGACAAATTAAGGTTTTACACAGGCCTCTAGCTCAGATTTGAATCAGGATCTAATTTGAGAATCACCAAGACTGTGGGGTAAACTTATTATTGCTTTTTTACATGCTTCTCTTGTAGGACTAGAGTAACTTCCTCCACATGCAATTGTATTTCTATATAATATGCATAGATCATTTACCCAGGACTGAGTGGGAGCTGTATTAGTGTGGTTGCAGTATACAGGAGTAATGGCTTCTATACTGAACCTGTGTAAAAACAGTATTTTTGTTAGATACTATATTTACATCTAAATTGCAGAACCATGGATTAATGGACAAGTTATCAATTGGAAAAAATAGTGCCATTCCCTAAAGATGTAGACAAGGAAACTTTCACCGTAATCTTTTATTTTAGGTCTGGTGGATTTTGTAATTGTTAGGCTATGTCTACACGGCACAGGAAAACTATCGTATCTTCGGCGCTTTTCGTTTTTTAAAAGCGCCGCAGATACGATTGTTCCTGTGGCCCCATAGACGGCAATAGAAAAGACGAGCTGCAGTCTACACAGCTCGTCTTTTCTCTGCTCGTCTACTGGCGCTGGCGTATTACACAACATGTTGTATAATACGCCAGCGCTTCTCGTTTTCTTGCCGTCTTCCCATACAGTGCTATTGTATGGGTGACGTCAGGAAAACAAGAAGCGACCGCGGTTTTTGCACAAAGCGTGACAAAAGCTGCGGTCCTGCATCGGAGAAAAAATGGCCACTCTCAGGCCATTTTTTTGTCCGATGCAGTGTAGACATAGCCTTACATTCATTTATTTGAGTACTTTTGGTGAAAAGTACCAGGATCATTTTACTGGAATCTTAGGGATTCTTTAACTGTATGTATGATTTTTTTTTAAATTAAAATTGTAATCTTTTGAACAGTTTTTTTTCACCCTGTAAGTTTTTATTTCTTAATACTTTTATCTTTCGGTAAGGAGGATGCTAAAGAGATTAGATTATATTCTTAATGATAACTATTTAATGTAAAAAGATTTTTATATCACTGAATATTGTTTGAAGGGAGAGAGTTTGTACAAATGTGTGCTATCCATAAGTGATTCGAAACAATCAATATCTTGTATTATTTGAGTCCCATCACCATTCTTTACACACTGTAGATAAAATTTGACTCATTGAGTTTTAGAGTTCAAAATTAATGATGGTTTATATTCCACATCATTCAGACTTGTAGTTCTATTTATAGTGAGCAGATTAGTTTGTTTTCTACCAGTGGTGTTTGTTATCATGATGACTAATGGAAGGTAACTCTTCTAAAACAACCATAATTCCAGGGATATCCCATCTGTTCAGGCTGTGGATGGGTCTTCTAATACTAGCGGAGCCTGTTCCAAGGACATTACAATAACATTGTCCAAACACAATGTCTGGCTATAAATGTGAGCTAGCAGAGCTTCTAGTGAGAGAGAACCAGTAACATGCTACCAAGACACACTGTAAGATGCTATGTGACTCTATCATTAATTTAATTATACATTAATGTGCTCTACAGACTGGACAGGATGGTACAAGGCTGTTTCCAAGCTAATAACTCTAAGGGTTAGAATTGTTCTCAGTAGAAAGATAAAAGACTAAGAAGCAAGCTCCATTTTACTGATAAGACACAGCAGATAGTGATGTCCATTACTAGAGTAGAAAGAGGTGGTCCGTAACTTAGAGAGGCATCTGTAAACATGCAGGAGACAAGAACTGATCTAACTCTAAAATGAAATAAAATAAGAACAGCAATGTATTTGTTATAATCTTTATTTACCTTTGCCTACATATTTAAATCTAACCAATGATATGAGAATACTCTTTTAAGGACTATTTTGTATTATAATACATTATATTTAAATTACAATTCATGATTCAAAACACCTTTCAAAGCGAATTTCACTAATAGTCATTATTGTTTGCACAGATTATGCATTATAGTCCAATTCCTCGGACATTAAGACAACTATAGTATATTTATAGATTACCAACAGCCTTAAGGGCAGTAACAGAGTTTTTTTTAGAATCCATTGAAATGGTAATTTGGCATATGGACATCTAAAGAATTTCCAGTACATGTTTGCGTGGAGCACTAATGTGGTGACAGTTTTAGGGCAGTAGGTGATAGCAGGAAAAGCTAGGTTCAGGCTAATTTTAGGAAGAGCATCTTGTCAAAATAATCACAGGTCTTCTGTTTTTCTCAGAGAAAAATCTGGCAGTGGAAAGAGAAAAGATTATTTTTGCCTTAATGTTTTGTCCTCAAGGAAGAGAGGAAAAGAGAGATCGTCAGATAAGGAATTTATGCACCAGAGGAAACACTATTCTAGAAGATGGAACATACGGCGAGCTTGGTTGATTTTGTGAACGAACACTGTTGAGTTTTGTAAGATGTGTATTTTTATATAGGTTAGTTTTACATCTCTGTTAGATTTGCGCTTTCCATTGAATGCAATGAAAATACAGAAAATATGAATTATACACAATGCAGCACGTTGCAAAAGCAACTGTAAACAGGACATCATGCTGTCAATATATTTAAAGAGGAATTCCCGTTTCATTGATTAGCTTTAAACATCCAATCAAAGGTAAATAAATACTATTGCCAAATACTTTGCTTTTCTGATTTTGCCTCTCTGCAACGTTAGGAGCATATCTTAATCTCTTTGACGCAGGATTTCCACTAATTCAGGGCAAGCTCTCTTTCAGCTGTAGCAGTGTCAAAATTTTACAATTAATTATTATTATTTTTTTATTTTAAAGCCATTGATCCAGGGGGGTTACATTCGAGGGGGTTCATACATTACATAATCAAGGTACAATATAAGGGATAATGACAATTGGCACACAGAGGGAGAGAGGACCCTACCCGGAGGGTTAGCATGTCTACAAGAGGGGGAAATGACAGAGTTGGGGCAGACTTGTCTGTGAGGAAGTGTGACAAGTTTGTGAAGTTATAGGCAAGCCTGATGACATCTTCTGCTGGTCCTTATCTTGAAAGACGAATATTCCATTTGATTTATGGAAATGTTTCAAGTGCGTAATTGCGGTGTGTATTTTCAACGATTGATTCATCCCAAAATGTGTGCCGCAATTATGGCAATTCATTGCTTTCATAGAGAACTATGAATTATGTCTCATCTCCCCTGGTGTACAATACGATCGTATTGTACACCAGGAGAGAGAAGTGACATGTCACTTCGTGGCACTTCCTCGCCACTGATAATTAATGTGCATGGGGCCGGCCCCCCTGTGCTTGGAAGTACGCGCTAAACAGTGCGTACTTCCAAAACACACGCTGTATTGCGGCAAGTACAGTATGCGCCCCGTGTGAACATACCCTAACCAGTTAGAGCTCGGTACCCTTGACAGTAAACTCAAGTTATTCCAAAGGCATGTCACCTAATTCAGGAGTGGTTAACATATACATATAAATCTAATATGACATCACCACGTTCATTAAGAACATTAACAATCTATCCAAATGTTCCTACAGCAATGCTTGTAGCTAGAATAGGTCACAGCAAACTTTATAGCCAAAACAGATCATAAAAATCTCCAGTATGAGTCACAAAAAAGTTCCAATTTAAATCACAGAAAACTCAAATGGACTTGTCTATGCAGAGATAATTATCCAAAGTCACAGCTCAAAAACTACGGTGGACTTATCTCTGATAAAGAAAGAGTGCCATAAATTACACAAGCCAAATAAATGTCAGGAAGCACGGCATCACATACCACTCTCCGTATTCATGTGGTTACCATCTCCAGCTGCCAACAATGTACTTAAGGAAGCTCTGATCACTCTCCTACCTTCAGTCGGTGAATATCTGCTCGAACGCTCTGGCCAGTAGCACTGGTGCCTTCACTGATCAGTGACAGCTAAGGGTGACGTTACCACACTACAGAAGCCTTAAGACTTCAAAAGACCCCCAACGCGCGTCAGAATTATGTTTTCCTTCATCAGGGATGTATTCAGTTTTGTCCTGGATATTCCTAGATTTCCCCTGTGTTATGCGCTTCATCAGCTCCTCAGGTCGCTATAGCTACAGACCTGTTCTATTTCTCCTGATAGGCTGCTAGTGCTAGTCGCTATAGCTATAGACCTGGTGTCCTCAGCAGCTCGTCACTGCAGGCCAGCAGAAGCCATTTAAACCAATTAAGATGCCCCTGAATTCAAAAATTAAAACCGAGAACACGGACTGAGGTAAGATGATCGATGTAGTGAGACAACCCCTTTAAGATCCAAAACAGTCAGTAATGAAGGAGTTAGTAATACACACACTATATATATATGAAAAATTTGTTCCCCTTAATTAGTATACTGAAAACTACTGCAAAAAAGCAATGTATTTGGGCTTGGTTTACATCTGTGTTAAAGGTTCTGTTGGGAACATTCATCACAGGTTCCATCGAAAATAAGCATGCTGTGTTATTTTTTTCTGTTGAGATGATGGACATAGTAACAGAAACCCAGTGGGCCCCAGTATAGTCCTTTGTGAAATGGCTATGGTTTAACCTACGATGCTGATGCGAACCAGAAAACAGAATAACAAAACTATAGTTCTTGTTCACTAATGTAGTTGCAAAAGAAAAGTTTCTGAAAATGAGCCAAAAAGTGGCACAATTTTGATGCAGCATGTGGAAGAACATTTATTATGGGCTTAAAGGGGTTTTGCCACGAAGTGACTTACCTTAACTGTTATCTTGCTCAGACAGAAGATAAACAAATCATGCTGAGTCATGAACCACTGCAGGGGGAGAGAGATGGGGCCTGAGCAGAGCGAGTAAGCAAGGGATCATCTGCAATGTTTAGTAAGATAATTCCATTACAACAGTGGATTCTCTATACAGCAGAGAGACTCATACACTGCACTTTCTCCACAGTCCCTTCAAAGCTCATTCATCTTCCCTGTCATCAGATAAGAAGTGCATACACGCAAGCGCGGCCAGGTCAGCTCCTCACCTCCTGTTAGCTCTAGCTGGTCGTGTCTAATGCAAACTTTTAAGTAACTAAGGGCTTGTAAAGAAAGCTGTAGATCTCAGAGGCTTCTCTTTTTGTAATCACATATATTTAGAAAAGTGAATAAATACCCATTTTGGAAGATCCCATGTCAACATTACATCGTGGCAAAACCCCTTTAATACACTTTCTGCACACTGCTCGATGGGTGGGCGTGCCTTACAAAAATTGTAGGTTGTTAAGGTTGGGTGTCTTCTCTTTTAGCATGACTAAGCCAGATCTTTAAAGAATGCATAATCAACTTGGCCGCATATTTTCAGCTTTGGAGTAATAGATTATCCAATGGCACTAACAAATAACAATGTTCATCAG
This sequence comes from Phyllomedusa bahiana, assembly GCA_025379985.1. Taxonomy (NCBI): domain Eukaryota; kingdom Metazoa; phylum Chordata; class Amphibia; order Anura; family Hylidae; genus Phyllomedusa; species Phyllomedusa bahiana. The sequence goes on from JAODAL010050496.1 coordinate 23,646, forward strand.
AAATATACCTAATTAGTTTAATCTTCACAAGCAAGCATTATTAAAAATCCTAGGTGGGTTTTTAACAGCATGCAACATCCTATAAATTATCTTATTAAGGACATTTTGGTCATCAAGTTAGATCTTTATTAACAGGTATCCAAGGAAAATGGTCAAACTTGATAACTAAAACATCCAGAAAAAGATGTTATACATTTTATGCTTCTAAAAACACACACAATAATTGTTGGTTAAGATTAGACTAATTAGATATACATTCTCAGCCGATGAGCCATAAAACAGTCAGCTAGCAGTAGTGCCTCCATAACTATTCTGTCCATAAGACTATACTGTCTAACTCCATAAGGCTATACATAAGAACTTAAACATTTCTCCTCTAACAGATAAAGCCTGAAAAAGTGTCCTCAAAACAGAGCCAGCTAGAAAAATTACCCTGAAACAGTGACTGTGCGCAATAGATGAGAAGAAAGAAGTTTGTAAAGGAAAAATGACCTGAGGTGGCACATGTAACATCTAAACCAGAGAGAAGTTTAAAATCTAAGGTATAGGTATCATAGCTTAAGAAACTTTTGTCAAATAAACTTACAATTGTGCCTCAAATAGGTTTCCCTTGTCAGTATTACACCCCATACGTATAAAGCCCCAAAAAAATTTCACCCTTCACTTCAAGGATATCTGCTATGTGGATTTTATGACATTTTTATCTTCCAGCCTTCTTAATTTTTTCTTTTCATCTTCTGGAAAAGTAAAGAAGTGGTGACGGATGAGGTAGGGACCCATCATCCATCTTGAATGGACAGCTGGAGCTTTAGCATGCAAATGAAACCTATCATTCTTGTCAACCTAAAGCCATAGCACCAAAGACTGCAGTCCAAAGCCAATTAATATTCCATGACCAATCAGTCCACTCATGCACAGGGTTCTCCACAGTACAGTGCAATCTCACTGACAAGAATTATTAGTGCACCGGGTCTTTGTTTTAATATGCCCCATGGAAGTGAAAATAAGTCTTGTAAATGTGCATCATTACAGCCAAACAAAAATCAACAAATAGAAAGTCTACAGCAAGAGTAACACAGGATCCTGTGGGAAATCTGCAGAAAAATAACGTCTAGTCGTAGTCAAGGATGGTTTAGAAATAAAATCTGTTAGAAAACCCACTTTCATTTACTCTTTTAGAAAACCTGTTTGTATGACGCTCATTTTTTGAACCATAGAGCGTTACCAAGAGCATTTCTTGCTCTGGAGGACTGTTTTTACCTGCTTTACTTAGACAACCCATTGATTTAAATGGCCACTGTGTAATCTTAATTTCCCTTACTGTGGCCCTGTAAAAAAACCTGAACATCTGCTGCCAGATTTCTTCACAGATCACAGCTGATTGATGACGGTTACAGATGGGGAGACTTTGTTACTTATTGTCTATGGACCTTTTAAGGGTAAGTATGGAAAGCAGATAATGATCTAGTTAATATTTATTTTAGGCAACGTTGACTTCTGCATCAAAGGCTCCATATAGAGCCTCTATCACAGAGGTCAATACACTACGTGGAAATCCCTAAAGAAGCATTTATGCTATCTATCATACATGATATGTATGATAGATAGCATAATGCTTCTTTAGGGATATCCACGTAGTGTATTGCCCTTTTTGCAGGAGTATAATTACATGTGTGCCGCAGCCCTGCCAGTGGCACCCAGGTTTGCATACGTTTTTTCAGAAATGTTTTTATGTGCAGAACATACGTTATACTTGGTGTACATTGATTTTAACCTTTTATGGGGAAGGGAAGGGGTGCTTCCATTTTGGGTTTCTGTCCCTGTCCACTCTCACAGGCTGTCATAAGAAGGGCAGCTTGCAGGTTGGGTTTTTTTAAATTTTTTCTCTCTGAATAATGGAGGTCGGTTGACCCAGTGGGGAGGCTGATTGGCTCGATTGAGAGGTTAAAGATTTGGGATAGGACTGCCCGATTTTGAGATCACGTTGAAAGTCGTGGGCAACTTAAACATCTTTTGATCAAAATATGTGAACCCCGGGGAATCTCAAATTTTTTTTCATGTATGATAGATAGCATAAATGCTTCTTTAGGGACTCCACGTAGTGTATTGCCCTTTTTGCGGGAAATGTGCCGCTGGCGGCGGTCTGTGTGCGTACATGTTTTAATTACATGTTTTGCCGCACCCCTGCCAGTGGCACCCAGGTTTGCATACGTTTTTTTCAGAAATTTTTTTTGTGTGCAGAAACATACGTATACTTGGTGTACATTGATTTTAACCTATATGGGAAGGAAGGGGTGCTTCCATTTTGGGTTTCTGTCCCGCCCACTCTACAGGCTGTCATAAGAAGGGCAGCTTGCGGGTTTGGGGTTTGTTTTTTATTTTTTTCTCTCGGGAATAAGGGAGGGTCGGTTTGGGACCCAGTGAGAGGCCAGATTGGCTCGATTGAGAGGTAAAGATAGCTAGGACTCCCCGATTTTAAAGATCACGTTGAAAGTCGTGGGCAGCTTAAACATCTTTTGATCAAAATATGTGAACCGAGAGTCTCAAAGTTTTTTCATCTATCACAGAGGTGGCTCTGAAACACTAGCATCACCTGACTGACTACACTGTAGCCTATTTAGTTTCCATTGTGATGTCTGGAAACTGAAAAAATAATGCAGCTATTTTTTCCATCATTTTAGCAGAATATGCATAAGAGCCTCTGAAACTGAACGTTATATGAAGACGCAAAATGAGTCTATTTACTCCTGATACTGAAAACACTGTGAGCTATAATATTTATAAATGATAGAAAATTACTATTTCACATAGTAAAAAAGCTTAAAAAAGAGTAACTTTACAAGTTTTATTACTTATCATGACATGATCTTCAGATATAATGTGTAGTATATTCCAAAACTGCATTCATTGTTTCAGTAGGCTTCAGAGCTGAATTCTCTATGCATTCTCTGCTCATTCATTGTCTGCACACTGGTTGACCTGGCAATTCTGGGAGGCATCATTTTTTACATGAGGTTTTATTTCTCTAGTCTGTTTTGGTCTCAGAAAATGCCTGAAAAACCTCATCAACAATTGCACCTCTATAGGTGCAGCAATCATACGTAGCATAGAAACACAATATATAAGGAGCAGACAATCTGTCATAAAATATCTATTTTGACACTTTTAGTGTTAGACATTTTTAATTTGCTATGGGCACTTTTGGTGTCTCACCATCAAGGGGGTAAAGTTTTGTAGGAAACATGCAAGGCTTCATGGGGAAAAGGCCTGGCTTAAAATGCATTAATGTGTGCCATAATTCTGGAATGGAATCTGGTTGTAAAGTTAACCGACCAATAGTGGATAAAAAAAATTAAACGGCATGAACCACTGTGATAAACTAGATGCAACCTTAGACTGTCTAGTCTTAATTTACACTGTCTTGCTATTACACATGATTAGTAAATCTGCCACCAAACGTAAAATATGCCAAGTTTATGTTGTCCATTAGATTTACATAATATTATTATGAAGATCTGCAGATTCCCACAAAACCTGACACTAAAGATTTGGTCTACAGAAAACGATAAGCAATGCGTCATCATGAATCCATACTATGGGTGAAAACACATGCTGAATGGAAAACTAGAACATATGGCTGGTACCAAAGATTGTAAACTATTTAATGTAAAGATCTGCAACTTTTCACACTTTCACATTTTATTCAAAAATTTAAACCAC